>LBNU01012229.1:24815-36731 GCA_014162995.1 Artemisia annua
AAATCTTACCTACATCAAAGTGTAGGCAATTAGCTACACATCCCTTTGTAAAATCTTTTAAAAATGTACAGTTCAGCCCCTGCGACTTACTGCAGGGGCTGAACTGTACATTTTTAAAAATTTTTACAAAGGGGATGTGTAGCTAATTGCCTACATCAAGGTGTAGCTAACATATCCCCATATATATATAATATCTTCATGATTTTATGTGACGTATCTTATCATTTCATTTGACTACATATCGTATACATAGGTATATATCTTAGCCGATTCGTTTAAGCCTTTAGGTGACATGTTTTTTACGTTAAAATGACCTCAAAATAGAAGAGAATAAGGACGAAGGTATGTGATACCTTCGGTCGGATAACACAAGAACAAAACCAATAGTCGAAATCCAAAGACCGCGATCAAAACAAATGCTAACCACACCCAGCTAATCACCCACCACGATCACACCAAGGTTTTGAACACTCCGAATTTAATCACCACCTTGCTACCACGATTACCAAATGTTGGTACCCATGAACCGGTCACCAACCTGGCTAAACCCCTTCGTACCTTCTTGTACCACTCGAAAACTTAGAGAAAATAAAGCATGCTGCTCTTTGTGTTTTTATTAGGGTTTCATGTTTGTGTATTCATCTATTGTTTTGGTTCGGTGTAGAAGGAGAGCACACAAGAGATATACGGTTTAGAATTAAAAGGGTAAAAGCGTGTATAAAATTTTGGAAAGCCGTTTGAGAGAACAAGGAAGGTGTAGCAAATGAAATCTCTTATTTTTAGGGTGATATTAAATGTTATTCTCCCTTATCCCATTAGCCTCACACGACTAAAACAAATATCATAGGTCTAGTACAATCATTTAGGGCTTAGGTAGTTTAGGAAACTTAGGATGTATTTTATTTAGTTTAGGACATAATTTATATTATGTATTATTATTTATAATGCATAGATTTTAATGACAAATAGTTATATTTCACGCTTAAGATAAAATTCAAAATGGTTCAAATTTTTAGGGTTTTACAACTCTTCCCCTCTAAAATGAAAATTTTCGTCCTCAAAAATTGAAGTCGCAAAAGTTAGACGGAGACGTCGCAAATCACAAAAGAACGACAATAATTGCCTCACTGTCGAGGAGGTTCTTCCAAAAGAATCTTCACAAACCGAATACTATCTCATGACTCGATCCAGACAAATTTGGATAGCCCCAGGCTCTCCACAGAACACAAATCATGACAAATCTAATTCAACGAATGTAACAAATGCGTAGTAGATGACGGATGATAGATGAAATCCTACAAGGAGATAGATGAAACATACATACCTACGAAGCAAATATGGAGATAGCACTAAACGATAAATCTTCGTCAACTCCTACTAAATCTGAATGAATAAAGGAACTTGCCAAAATCGAATGAGTACTAAACAAATCATCAAACGTATCCAAAAGTCTCATAATANGAGATAGATGAAACATACATACCTACGAAGCAAATATGGAGATAGCACTAAACGATAAATCTTCGTCAACTCCTACTAAATCTGAATGAATAAAGGAACTTGCCAAAATCGAATGAGTACTAAACAAATCATCAAACGTATCCAAAAGTCTCATAATAATATGGAGAACAATATCGTACTGACGGTCACAACATAACTCAAAATATCCAAAACGTATCAAGAGAGCAAAAGCGAGTCTCTGTCCTACTCACTGTAGATGCGCCATGAAGCTTAACCTATCTACTGCCGAAGGAAATCTCTGCCGTTCTTTCAAGTAAGCCATCCTAGTCAATGCTCTACCATAGCTCCTCTCGTGTCGTCCTTCCTTCCGGGCACGAAAATCTCCAATGCAGTCGCCACCATCTTCACGCCATCCCGTCCAGCTCCAGCCAGCTGCTTCCCTCGTTCTTCATCACGCAAAAGTTACTCATCGAGAATATCACATAGGCTTCTTCAAATGTAGAATGTCAACACAAAATACAAAGATAATACTCGTGTTTCTCTTTCGTCTCTAAAGGTACTAAAATGTCATACCATGACAATTGTCTAAGTATTCATGAAAGACACGATTTATCAAATCCATAGGAATAGTCGGAAAGGTATCCAATACAATTGGCATTACACACACAAATACGAAAGGAAATACTAAGAGTGTCTCGTTCCTTTCACAAAATAAAACACGATTCAGCTTCAAACAGTAAATACAATCATCAATCTCCTCCACGAATAAAACAAAAACACACAAAGATACACGAACGTTCCAAACAAATCGAATAACTCTCGAGGTGAGTTTCATCAGATAATATTTTCACAGCAGTGGGGAAATCAACGCACGAGTTTCAGAACAAGGTGGTCATAAACGATTATCAGGTTAAGAATCATGGTGTAGAATATGAACTTTACAAAACGTCAAAGGTGACAAACATGAAATGACAGTCGTCATCATCATAATACTGAGGCAACAAATCCAAATCCAAAATAACATCGAATCGAACATCTCTAACGTAAACAGATTTGCACAACAAAATCGTCTCCAAATATCTCCAGAACACATCGGACGAATTGAATATACACGATGAAAAATCACAAAACGTTCATAGGNCAAAGGTGACAAACATGAAATGACAGTCGTCATCATCATAATACTGAGGCAACAAATCCAAATCCAAAATAACATCGAATCGAACATCTCTAACGTAAACAGATTTGCACAACAAAATCGTCTCCAAATATCTCCAGAACACATCGGACGAATTGAATATACACGATGAAAAATCACAAAACGTTCATAGGGGTAGAATAGGTAAGGGGCCAAAAAAAATCAGCAATGAAGAAAGAATCAAAAGCAGGGAGAAGGTATAAAATGTGTCGAACACGTAGGATTCATACATACGCGAATCTCCGAACGAGTAAAAGGTATCTAAACGAATGTCAAACGAATCAAGAATCAAAGTTCAAAAGGATAACTCCAGAGAAAGAAACCTATAAGGCACACTACAAAGTCTAAAGGCATCCTAAACACATGTCGCGAATCCTGATAAGTCTTCTAAGTCTCCAAAACGAATGATCTTGTAAGAGCCTAACGAAAAGCAAAGGCATAAATCAGAGTAAAGCGGAAGCAAGAAAACCAGTGTCTGATCATATATCTACCCAATCCTCACCGGTCATACTAAAGCTCCTAAAGGGAGAAACTTAAGGCAAAACCTTCCAAAGTTATTCCTAAAGCTTCTAAGGTGCAAACCTAAGGGTCCAAAACTCATAGGCCATAACTTATATACTACAAATCGCAGCCTGGTCTCTGATACCATAATTGTAACACCCCAACCCGACATGGGTCCGGACCGCTATAGTATGGTGACATATCAAAGCATACAACGCAAGCGAAAGACTTAAAACAAAAGATTACAAGGGAAAAATCTAAAAGAACACAAGAAATACTAAAACTATAAAAGAAAAGAAAATACAAACTAAACAAAGTCTAATATAATCCAAGTCCAAAAATAGTCCATATGTAATGGGCTTCTAGTCGATGGGGAAGTCCACTAAGCTTCTATGCTCTCTTTCCACCCAAACCTTGCTTCCAACCTAAAACCTGCCGCAGGAAAGGAAATGCGGATGAGCTTAAAAAGCCCAGTGAACAGATATATAACAAAATAAACGGAAAATCGAAATGTATAAAAGTATATGAAACGGAAAGCATAAGCTCCTGGTGAAAGGAAAGTCATTTGTCAAATGCATAAGAGATCAACGAACAGCCGACAATATCATAAGTCTAACAAATGAAGGGTCATTGAGATATCAATGTAAATCGTAAGAGAATAATGAGCACGTATAAACAAAGGCGTGTCTACCAGAGTCACTCGAATAGACACATAGAAACATAAGGAAGCCACGAGCCGACCTACCAGAGTCACTCGAATAGGTCTCAAAACATACAAATCCATAACATGTCATACAAAGGAATACGAAGAGGGGAGACCCCTTCGTAAACACATGGAGTCGATCAAACTCCTAAAGGTGAATGGGCACAGGCCACGTACGTCATCACGCAACAAAAGTCTTCTAAAACAAAACATAAATCCTAGGATGCATCCATACGCCCCCGCTGAATATGCACCCTGATCACGCGACAGGTATACACATAAATCCAAAAGAGATCTCCTATCATATCGAAACAAAGGAGGACGTCGGGGACTAATCACACCGCCCCAGATAGTGTCACGCCATCGATGCCTCAATGACGCGCCCATGTACCTCCAAGAATAGTTAGAAAACTCGGGCATAAGAACGAAGCAAACATACCATATCATAGCATATCAAACGAACTATATCGAAGCGTCATATCCAAACGAATCATATCATATATCATGTCAACGAAGCATATCAAAGGATCCTATCAAGTACCATATCAAACAAAGAATCATGGCAAAGGATCATAATCAAAGCAAATGAATCAAAGGTCAAGGATCAAGAATCATGAGATAGAGAACCCCTTACTGAAAGAGGACAGAATATTTTTACTGAATCTACACGAATATAATAATCAATTATTTCATGTTCAAAAATAGTAAGTTTCCACTTTAAGTAGCTTAACCATTTAAGTAACTTTCTATTTTTAGCAGGTTTCTCGAATTAGTAAGTTTCCCGAAATAGCAATATTAGCCATTAATGATACCAACCGATACTTAATTTAGTTAAAATACTCAAAAAGAAACATTATTAGTAGATTAGAGTTAATTATGACAATATTGCAAAGTTTAAGGTTTAAAATGTCAAAATGGCCAAAGTGTAGGGTCTAAAGTGTCATTTATCAAATAAATCATATTTTAGTTTAATCAATATGCAAACTCTTTCTCTTTCGTATGAACTTGTTACAGAAGCATGCCGAAAATGATTCGCACTTCATATTACTTGTTCCAGTTTCTTGTTTTAACATAAGTCGAATACCAATATCTTTTAATCCATTTTGAAAATATTACAAGTCGAACATGTGACCTCTTTCACGTCCATAAATACAAATCATTCTATCAAAAGCCTTTTATTCCAGTATATAAACATACACATTCCAACTTTATTTCTTAAGTTTGTTACTGGTTTAAAGTCGAATATTAAAGTTCATTTTATGGTTATAAGGCCATGTCAAAAACGTACATAACTCACCTCTTCGAATATCAAAACATAAACATAACTCGACATATAACATCCAGTTTCAGAACCTATATATATCGACATATTCGAACGTTTGAAAACAAAAAAGTAAGATCGACGTATATGATATATATATCTTCATGATTTTATGTGGCGTATCTTATCATTTCATTTGACTACATATCGTATACATAGGTATATATCTTATCTGATTCGTTTAAGCCATTAGGTGACATGTTTTTTACGTTAAAATGAGCTCAAAAGAGAAGAGAATAAGGACGAAGGCATGTGATACCTTCGGTCGGATAACGCAAGAACAAAACCAATAGTCGAAATCCAAAGACCGCGATCAAAACAAATGCTAACCACACCCAGCTAATCACCCACCACGATCACACTAAGGTTTTGAACACTCCGAATTTAATAACCACCTTGCTACCACGATTACCAAATGTTGGCACCCATGAACCGGTCACCAACCTAGCTAAACCCCTTCGTACCTTCTTGTATCACTCGAAAACTTAGAGAAAATAAAGCATGTTGCTCTTGTGTTTTTATTAGGGTTTCATGTGTGTGTGTATTCGTCTGTTGTTTTGGTTCGGTGTAGAAGGAGAGCACACAAGAGATATACGGTTTAGAATTAAAAGGGCAAAAGCGTGTATAAAATTTTGGAAAGCCGTGTGAGAGAACAAGGAAGGTGTAGCAAATGAAATCTCTTTTTTTAGGGTGATATTAAATGTTATTATCCCTTATCCCATTAGCCTCACACGACTAAAACAAATATCATAGGTCTAGTACAATCGTTTAGGGCTTAGGTAGTTTAGGAAACTTAGGATGTATTTTATTTAGTTTAGGACATAATTTATATTATGTATTATTATTTATAATGCATAGCTTTTAAATGACAAATAGTTATATTTCATGCTTAATATAAAATTCAAAATGGTTCAAAATTTTGGGTTCAAATTTTTAGGGTTTTACTGATTGTGTCATATTACATGTTAATGAATGAGTGAACTAAGAGTTTAGATGTTAAAAAATCACAAAGCATCACGTTCTACATCCATCTTAGTTATTCACACGCGTATACACACATGAACAAGTTTATCATACATTTTATGACGTGTTTCAAATATGAATAACAATACATAACACAAATACAACATTTCCGTAAAATGGACTTATGAAGATTCTCGAAACTTGGTACATTGAAAAAATTTTCGAAAAATTTCCATAGTGAAAATTCTCGTTAATTTTCAAAAGGTGAAAATTCTTGATAAAATTCTTCCATAAAAGTTCTCGATAATTTTGTGTTAGAAAAAATTCTCGATAATTTTCTTTAACTAAATTTTTGATAAAATCTTCAAGGAAGATTCTCGATATTATGGTTAAGGAAAATTCTCGAAAATTTTATCTTAACATAAGTTCTCGATAATTTTACCGAAAATTCTTGAAAATTTTCCACAGTTTCGAAATTCTTATACAAGAATTTCGAATTCATGGTAGACATACGTATTCTTGCAAGTAATGAATTCCAGAGTTTATACATGTTAATTATAAGTGAAAAACAAGTGTTAAAAAATATTTAGGCACTATCCTCAAGAAATTCGCAAGTACACCGTGTCCAATATTATCAAAAATCTTAATTTCATGTCGTTGTGATGAAATTTATGTATTGAATATCAATTAGCATGCATACAACCTTGTCTATACCATTTTATTACACACAAGAACACACATATGGAAAAACCCAATTCGAACATAAACCCTAGAAACCGAAAACACATCAAACGAGTTTGTTGTAATGATAATTTGTTACAGACATGTTAAGAACAATCCTAAGAACAAAAGCCCTCAAGAAATTCAAACAAGAACACACGAATTATGCATTCCCGAAATTAACGCAAACCCTAGAACTACAAATCATGATTCCTCTTAATTTAATCGTTGGATTGTTAATTAAACAAAAACCATTTCTTAAAATGTCCTAAAGAACATGTAGGAACTTACGGTTTGGAGATTTGAAGCACGGATTTGTTGTTTTGATTCTAGCCTTAGATCGAATAAAAGGGTGTTTGTTTTTGTGTTTTGCAGATTTTTTGAGAAAATGGGGGTGTTTGTTTGTTTTGTAAAAATTATTTAACTTTCAAGTTGTGACAACTATGGTCCCTTAATTGATATACATGCATCGTTAGTCCTCTAGCTTGATTTTAACTTTTAAGATAACGATCGTTGGCAACTAACAACTTCTAAGCCTAAGGAAATTAGATGTAAAAACTTTTAATGAAATGAAACGAGGGAAAATCACTGAAATTCCACCATAGTTTAACAACATCATTTTTATTGAAATATGCAAGTACACTTGTTTGAACAAGATTTTTAATTTTGAAGAACTTTTCTCCCCCTCAACACTTGATTATATATTTGAGAAATTTTTTGATGAATTAACGTTTTGATTGAGATAGTGTACTTGTATTTGAACACGAAATGAAACGTAAGAAAAAATAGAAAATCTTTTTGGTGTTTTTGAAATTTTTTAATTTTTATTTTTTTTTAATAATTATTTACAAAATGTTTTTGTGTTTGACTCAGTTAAGTGTTTTCAAGAAAAGATTTTAAATCATCTGGAGTCAAACACCGCATACAAATCCGGTGGACCAGTTCAGCAAACCGTGTTGGAGGTAATGGTTTTGTGAACAAGTCTGCCAGTTGGTATTCAGTACCCACAAAGTATAACTCAATTGTACCCTTTTCAACATGCTCCTTGATAAAGTGATATCAGAGATCAATGTGCTTAGATTTTGAATGTAGAACCGTGTTGCAGGAGATTGCTATCGCGCTTTTGAAATCACAGTACATCGGAATCTTGTTGAATAAGTAACCGTAGTCCATTAGCTGTGTTCGCATCCAAATGACTTGAGCACAGCAAGCAGACATGGCTACATATTCAGCTTCTGTTGACGATAATGAAGTGCAATCCTGCTTCTTTGATTGCCAAGACACAAGTTTATCTCCAAGAAACTGCAAACCACCAGAAGTGCTTTTGCGTGTATCTATACACCCTGCGTGATCAGCGTCTGAAAAAGCTATTAGTTCAAAACCAGAATCCTTCAGATACCAGATACCCAAGTGAATGGTTCCCTTTACGTATCAAAGGATTCATTTAGCCTCATTGAGGTGACGTTCAGTAGGACTGGACTGATAACGAGAGCACATAAATACAGCAAATACAATATCCGGTCAGCTAGCGGTAAGATACATGAGTGACCCAATAATACTTCGGTATTTTGTGGGGTCAACTGGTTTCCCGTTAAGGTCCGCATCTAACTTAGTTGTGTTGGCCATAGGAGTATTGTAAGTATCACAACTGGTCATGCCATGTTTCCTAATTATCTCTAGAGCATATTTGGACTGATTAAGGAAAAAACGACGGGGTGACTGATGAACTTGTAGTCCTAAGAAGAACGTAAGTTCACCCATCATTGATATTTCAAAATTTTGTTTCATTAATTTTGCAAAAGCGTTTGAGTACTTTTTATTTGTAGAAGCAAAAATAATGTCATCAACGTATATTTGCACAATTAAAACGTCATCCCCGTGTTTTTGGATAAACAAAGTCGGATCTAATAAACCTTTAGTAAAACAATTAGCAAGCAAGAAAGCAGTAAGTTTATCGTACCACGCCCTGGGGGCTTGTTTGAGGTCATAAAGAGCTTTCTTAAGTCTGTAGACATGGTTAGGATGCTCTGGGTCGACAAATCCCTCTGGCTGACTAACATAAACCACCTCACGTAACTGACCGTTCAAAAATGCCGTTTTCACATCCATTTGATAAACAACCATATTTTTGTGAGCAGCGTATGCCAGAAATATTCGAACAGCTTCAAGTCTAGCCACTGGTGTGAAAGATTCCTCAAAATTAATTCCTTCTTCCTGAGTATATCCTTTAGCTACCAATCGAGATTTATTATGAATAACAATGCCTTCTGCGTCCAACTTGTTTTTCCAAATCCATTTTAGCCCAATGACATAAACTCCATCCGGTCGTTCAACTAATTCCCAAACTTCAAGTCGTTTGAATTGGTCGAGTTCCTCTTGCATTGATTCAATCCAGTTGTCGTAAGTAAGCGCTTCCTTAATGTTTTTGGGTTCATCTTGACAAACTGTGAGTGCATAAATGCAATGTTCAGCGTCGGAGTGAAGTTTTTGTCTTGTCATAACTGGAGCCGTTGGATGTCCAATGATATTTACTAATGGATGATCTCGAGTCCAATGATGTGTTGAAGGGTGAGGGTTATGGAAATGCTGCATATTAGTTGGTTCCAAATTGCGTGTTGACGACTCGGCAATATCTGAAAGGTTTGGAGTCAGAGCAAACGGATTGAAGAACGCATTTGGATCATAATCTGCAGGTTCGGGTGCTTGTTATTGATTCAGATCTTCAGTTGTATTGTCGGTATTGAAAGCGGTTTGTTCAACTGTTGTTGGTGATTCAATTGGTGGTGCATCGGTTTCTACAGTTGTTGTTGTAGGAATGGGTGTATCAGGTACTTGAATGTTTTCAGGTTGAGCAGCGGAAATGGTGGATACATCTGGTGCACGTGTCTCAAATGAATCATCAAATAACAGAGCAAACAAGGTTTCCAAATCTCTACGAGTTAGTGACAATGGTTCAGCTGAAGAGTTTGGAAAATTTAGACGGTTGGTTGCGGGTCCTAAGCTGTTGTGCTCAGAAGCCATGTCTGTGAGCTCATCGAAGTTAGCGTTTATAGTCTCCTGAATTTCCCTAGTGCAGTGGTTGTAGATTCGAAAACCTTTTGAGTTCTCACAATATCCAATGAAGATTCCTACATCTGCCTTTGCTTTGAGCTTTCGAAGATCATCACGATCATTATTTGGGTAGCAGAGAGCCCCAAATACATGAAAGTGTTGAATATTAGGCTTATGTTTGTGAACAATTTCATAGGGTATTTGTTTGTGACGTTTATTGATCATACAACGATTTTGGGTGTAACAAGCAGTTGATACAGCTTCGGCCCATAGATAATCTGGTAATTGAGCATTGATAAGCATCATTCTTGCGGCTTCCACTAACGTTCTGTTGCATCTTTCGACCACTCCATTCTGTTCGGGAGTCCGTGTAATCGATGTTTGATGTACAATTCCCACTTTCTCAAAATAATTATGAAGAGTCTGATTCTTGAATTCAGTTCCATTATCCGTTCTTACGATTTTGACTGTGTTACGGAGTTGAACCTGAATTCTAGTGAGAAAAGGTGACTATCATTGAAGGAGCTTGATCTTTGCTTCGAAGAAAGTACACCTAAGTCCATTTGGAGAAGTCATCAACTATTACAAGAATATAACGTTTTCCATTGATCGTTTGTACGCGCATTGGTCCACACAAATCCATATGAAGAAGTTGAAGAACATGATCAGTACTTGGTTCGGGTTTGGAACTGAGATGTACACGTTTGCTCTTACCTTGTTCACAAGCGGGACATAAGTGATCTTTTGCATATCTGAATCTTGGAAGACCGTCAACTAGTTTATGGCGAGCAAGATCTGTCATGGTTTTGAAGTTAAGATGAGACATTCGTTTGTGCCATAACCAGGATTTTGTCGATTCAGCTTTGGAAAGTAGACATATAAGAGAAGAAGCAATCATGTCTGACATTGAGATTGTATAAAGACTGTTTCCACGTGTGCCTGACATAAGATCATTTCCTTGTAAATCACGAACAAAACAAGTTTTCTCCCTAAATGCGACTTCCAAGTCCCCATCACAGAATTGACCGACTGAGAAAAGATTGTGTCCGAGACCTTCGACATAATACACGCGACTAATTTCGATGTTCCCATTGACATAGTCCCCATATCCCATAATAGCAGCGAAATGATCATTCCCGAATCTGACAGTACCAATGAACTTTGAGACAAAGTTTCCTAACAGTTTGAGATTGCCTGTCATATGTCGGGTGCATCCGCTATCAACAATCCAGAGAACAATTTGAACCACCTGCATCGTATGAAGGAGACGACGATGGAACAATGGTACGGGTGGAACCCGAAGAAGTTGTGGGTTCCGTTGGGTTAGAAGCACACATATTAACAATTTTAGGAATCCATTCAAAGTTATGTGTCCTTTGTAACCAACGTTGCCAATTCCAACTAGTTTGTGCTTTCTTCTTAGTGAATTCGCTAAGTGATGGCATGTTCTTAGGAGTGTTGTTCGCAACTACGGGGGTGACTACATCATTCTTAGAAACTACACTTGGCTTAATTCCTAGCACAGATTTAGAAGCATTAGTAGGCCTAGATTTTCTGCCAGATGTACGTTTCTTATGACGAGATAAAAGAGAATTTGCTACACATTTAACATGATCACCAGATAACATACTTTTACGACAAAACACACATGAAGCATTAACATTCAAAACATTTAAAGTTTCATCATTCGTTACACAAAGATTAGGATTACAATTTGCCAAATCAGAATCTAAATCTAGTGCAACATGAGTATTATTCAAAGTCCTAAGGTGGTCTTCTACTTCAGAGGCTTCTAGTTTTGCTCTTCTACGTTGCAAAATCCTATTCTTCCATTTGTTACGTTTACGCTTGGATCTGCTAACGCTAGTAGTGGCAACTATTCCTGTAGAAGTAGAAGGATCCAAGTTAGTGTGTATGCTTGTAGTGGTAATGTCTAATTTGTACATTCCTGGTGCAACTACATTTGTGTTGACAAACTTTTCTTTTTCAAGTGCTTTT
>LBNU01012229.1:36880-54490 GCA_014162995.1 Artemisia annua
ATTCGTTACACAAAGATTAGGATTACAATTTGCCAAATCAGAATCTAAATCTAGTGCAACATGAGTATTATTCAAAGTCCTAAGGTGGTCTTCTACTTCAGAGGCTTCTAGTTTTGCTCTTCTACGTTGCAAAATCCTATTCTTCCATTTGTTACGTTTACGCTTGGATCTGCTAACGCTAGTAGTGGCAACTATTCCTGTAGAAGTAGAAGGATCCAAGTTAGTGTGTATGCTTGTAGTGGTAATGTCTAATTTGTACATTCCTGGTGCAACTACATTTGTGTTGACAAACTTTTCTTTTTCAAGTGCTTTTTTTTTCTCTTGTAACACAATGATGATGTGCTGCTTAACTTGGATTTCACTGTGAAGCTTGTTATTAGAGTAAAAGTTGTTGTTTCGACTTTCTTGCCAATACGCAGTTTCTTCTTGTAATTCAGCAATATCCTTTTCATATTTTGAAATTAGACTTTTTAACTCCACAGTTTCATTATGAAAGGATGTTGACGATTTTAGACTTTGCAATTGCAATTCGAAATCAAGACTCTGATTTTGACACCATTCAAGCTTTTTGTTCAGTTGAGAAATCTCTTTTGAAAGTTTATTTTTCACATCATCATTGTGTTTCACAAGTATCTCATTTTCACTCTTTAATGTCTCAATTTGTTTAGTCAACAATTAAACATCATCACAGTGATCATCAACAATCATAGAAGTACCAGATTCATAAAGAGAATTCATAATAACAGATAGTATATCAGCATTGAGAACATATTCCAAGAGTCGATCTGCTTCATTTTGTAAAACTTTGTTTCTATGTTTATGCTTGGATATCGATTGTTCTATTGCTTGAAAAACATCCATCATAGATTTTAATTCTTTTTGAAGTTCCTGTTCCCAGAGGTTAGCACATAAACGCAAGTGTTGAACGTGTGGCAAAAATTGTTTTTGAAACACTTCCCTCTTTTCTTTCTCATGAGGATAAATGAAAATGAAAACTGTTATTTTAGAATTTCGTTCAACAGCTTGTTCTAAAAATTCAATACCTTCCTTGAACGTGTCAAAATACCGAAGTACAAGACAACGTTTAGGAAGAGGTCAAAGTTTTTCATCACTTGGTAAAGGACCATTTATTTGCACCACTGGTTTTACAGGACCAACATTGGAAGTAGAATCATGAACTTTCAATATAGACCATGGTTGTTCAGATTTATCATTTTGAGGAGCAAATGTCTCATGTAAGTGAGGCATTTTCGAGTAGTCAAAAGGTGTGTTATAGAAAACATTGCTCATTTTTTATCGACTCTCGTCCTCTTGTTCCTCTTCTTCCTCACAATCATATACAACAGTACGCACAATTTCATCATCAAACAATTGTTCTGCACTATATAACTTCGGAATCTCTTTGAGTGCTTTGTTTAAAAAAACATGGGAAATCACTACCAATGGCAAAGCCGTGTCCATTGTTTGTTCGTTTTACTGTAAACTTTTGAATTGTTGTGATAGAATTACCAGTTTTATATATTACATTTTGAAACTCTTTAATTTTGTGTTCCAATTCAACAATTTCATCTAGATATGACTTAAGTTTTCTTTTGACTTGTGTTTATATTCTTTGAAATCAGCTTGACAAGTTGACAACTCAGTTTTAGTTTTTAAAATTACATCATTGAGATGTGCAATTTGTTGCTTATGTACAAATGCTTGTTGTTCCAATTTTGAAGTCAAGTTGTTATTAGATTCAGTTAACAATCGAATTTGATGTTCTAAATCTTTTTCTTTAAGATAAGACTGTTGAAAAGCGATTTCAAAACTTTTTTCCCGATTTTCTCTATTCTCAAGGTTTGTGAGTTGTATTTTTAAGCACTCAAGATCCGTAGTTAATAATGCATTCTTTTCTTTTAATCTAGCATTAAGTTCTTGACATTTAATGTTCTGGGATTGACTAGTCATAAGTAAGGTCCTAAGTTCTAAATCTGAATCAATCATAGGTTCATGTTGTTCAATTTGATCAGTGTTATCGTTCACAAGGGAATCATAAAATATGACAACTGGGTTAATTTGATCATCATCAAATGTAATCACTGTGTTCATTTGATCATTCTGTTGAGTAGATAACAATGAGTCATTTTGAACAACTTGTTCCTTGTCTGATGCAGATGCAGATGGCAAAGCAATTGCATGTATCAGGCATGAGTTAAAATCAGATACCTGAGACAGACCGTCAGTGTCATACACTGGGCCCGAATCGCTTAAATGAAGTTCTTGCATGTTGGCCATGAGCATAACAGCAGCATTAGCTTCGAGATCTTCCATGTCATCATCAGATTGTGCATTGGCCATGAAGCTGTTATCCTTAGCAGTAACATTTCCACGTGCCTCATCTTTAAAAGCTAGAAGTAATGCTTGCTTGTGATACTTGCTGGCTTGAGTTCGTGGTGAAGGACATGCAGTAGCCAAGTGACCTATTCCATTGCAGTTGCAGCATCTAATGACAGTGTTCCCAGATTCATTGTTCCCAGTTTCAACAATTTCAGCCTTCTTCTGAGGGGCACCAGCAT
Source organism: Artemisia annua (assembly GCA_014162995.1). Lineage (NCBI taxonomy): Eukaryota > Viridiplantae > Streptophyta > Magnoliopsida > Asterales > Asteraceae > Artemisia > Artemisia annua. The sequence goes on from LBNU01012229.1 coordinate 39,439, forward strand.
GGTTCCTGAATCCCCCATTGTTGTTAAATCTTTGTCCAGTATTTGAGTTACCCATATATCCGCCTGAACCAAATCTTCCACTGTTACGATTTTGTATTTCAACCCGACCATCTTGAATAACAGCTTGATTCCTTGTGTTTGAAGATGTGCGAAGACGATTGTTGGACTTTTTTGAGAATTTGTTGAAAGCACGAGCAATGAGTGCAATTCCTTGATTCAAGTTATTGAAGTCCTCGTCATCATTATCATCATTAGCAGTATTGTTGTTATACAAGGTGTCATTGTTGTCATAAGAGGCAACTTGATTTGCATGTTGTTGCAGTGTAGAATCATAAGAAGAGTATTGAGGAGATGGGTTCTGATGAGGGTAGCTAAAGTAGTTCTATTCTTGAGCATAAGCATGGTTTGACAATGGTGGAGGAACACTATGGGATTGAGCAACGAGTGCCAAAGAGTTAGGAGTTGGAGGCGGTGAGTAGTTTCCTCAAAGAGCTCTATCTTTGTCCACTTCATGCTGATGGTGCTTCAGGTAATCATACAACAAACCATATNGTGTAGAATCATAAGAAGAGTATTGAGGAGATGGGTTCTGATGAGGGTAGCTAAAGTAGTTCTATTCTTGAGCATAAGCATGGTTTGACAATGGTGGAGGAACACTATGGGATTGAGCAACGAGTGCCAAAGAGTTAGGAGTTGGAGGCGGTGAGTAGTTTCCTCAAAGAGCTCTATCTTTGTCCACTTCATGCTGATGGTGCTTCAGGTAATCATACAACAAACCATATGGTGTATCGTGAAGATTTTTTGCTTGGCGAACAAACGTCACATACTTCTGCCAATCAGGACCGAGACATCCTAGAAACTTAGTGTTGATAGCAATCTTTGGTAAGATGATGTTGTGTCTGTCAAGGTCATTAATGATATTTGTGAAGCGATGGTAATACGACTCAAGTGATTCCATTGGTTCAATCATGAAATGTGTGTATTCCATATAAAGCTTAGATTCCATGTCCTCTTGATTCAGTTGAGTGCCTTCCATTAAGAGATGAACATGTTCCCACATAGCCTTAGCTGTCTTTTGAGCATCAACACTTCGAAAAATCGAATTTGGTATTCCCTGAAGAATGTAAATCATGGCATATTCATCCGCTTCTTTATGAAGTAGTTGTTCAGCAGAGAGTTGATTGTCAGGAAGAGGGGCTATAGTGTCAGGTCTTGGTGGATTAGCATTCGGATCACCTGCTACAGTTGTAGTTGGTGTTTCAAAGGGACCTTCAATGATTACTTTTCTCAAGTATTTGCCATGGGGTTTCTTGAGTTCAATAAACCGTAGGAACCGACTTGCCCATTGTACATAATTACCGGGTGTGAGCATTGGGGGTATGTCGAGGGATCCTGCTTCATGCCTTGATTGTTGAGTACTGATAACTTCACACATTTGGTCAAACCAGTGAGTCTGTTTTGACGGTGGAGTTGTTTGTTGCATTGATGGTTGTTGCATGAGGAAAGGTTGTTGTTGATGTTGGTGCATCATGAGATGTTGTTGATACGGTTGTTGATTTTGAAACAGTTGTTGTTGAAACGATTGTTGCTGACGATACTGTTGTGATTGATCATACGGTTGTTGATTTTGAAAGTTGTAGTACGGAGGTTCAGACATGTTTGTAGACTTGTGTGTGAATGGATCTTGTAGAAGGTATAGATGTTAAGCCAATTCTCGAAAGTATGCACTAAGTGAATCCTCGAAACTGTGTACTTAGAAAATTCTCAAAAGTAAATTTTAAATTATCGAGAATTTTTGGATTTATCGAGAATTTTGAGGTTAATTATCAAAAATTGTAGATTCAACCAAACTGAGATGTTCTCGAAAACAGTGAAAGAGATTTCGAAAATTCTGATATTATCGAGAACTTTGAGAGGTTATCGAAAATGTATAAGAATTCTCAAAAAAATTTTAGTTTTCGAAAATTGAATCCCAAAACTTTCAAAGTTGTACAATTTCGAAAGTATCCAACGAGTCGAAGTGTTTTCTTTCTTATACAAGAGAGAAAAACACTGAGTACTCAACGGTAACACTTCAGGACGAACGAGATGAATTCTCGATAATTAGGGTTTTTGTGTTCTCAATAACAAGTACAAAAATGGCAGATTTTTGTTTTTGAGAAAAGCACACCAAAAATGAGTTTTAAATCCAAGATTCTTGTAGAATTAACCTTAAAATGATGAAATCTTAAGGAAAGTTGTCCCAAAGGTTTCTGCTTGTTGAAAGTATGCAATAGATGCTGTAACTAATACGCTTCCTCTTAGGAACAATAGGTCAGTTCATCATGATTATCTTAGATATCTTAAGGATAATCTTGACATGCTTCGTGAGACCGTAGAAGAGGATAGGATAGAGAAACCACTTGATAGTGCCATCGTAGATGCCTGCTTCCTCACTAAACAATCTCAGGAACTCTTAGAATATGCCTTTGGTACATGTCCTAAGATTGATAACAAGAGAGATAGGTTCACTGCATCACCCTCTATGACTAAGAACAAGCATGTTACCTTTGATGTACCATTGAAAACATATGAACCCAGCACATCAAAACCAGAAAAACAAATGGCAGTATAACAAACAAATGTTCCCATCATTGCTTCTACAGGAGTAAACAGTGACACTAAAGCTAGCGGGTCAAAGCCTAGTCGCAATACAAAAAAAAAGATAGGACTACGCCAGCTAAGAGTGCACATGAGAAGAAAGTAGAAGACCACCTTAGGCACAATAAGAGTACTTGTTAGGTCACCATTTTGTAAACACAAGTATAGATTCAATAAGAAATTAGATGAGAAATTTTGATGGTTGATCTTATGTGATATGAGAAATGAAAATGAAAGAGTTTAGCATAGATATCAATAAAACCAACAATTGTAAGAGTTACATAAGGCTTCTAGTTATAGGCAAGGAGCTAGGGCAACACTCCCTCTCCTTCCCTTATCCATACGTTTGGGCTTTAAGGCCTTATGGGCTTTTCATAAGCCATTTACACGTTAAACATAATAAGAATTAATACTAAGCAACCTATGATTATTACAAATGACCGAGACTTGAGAAATGACATGAAACGTGATCCTAACAATCTCCCCCTAAGGATCGGTCATCAGGGTCATCAAGGTTGCTCGACGTCTTTATCTTTGTTTTGAATCTTTGACTTTCACGGCTTTAGACGTCTTCAAAAATTCATTAGTTAAATGATTCATCGTTCTTTGTTCTTTGTCTTTGTTGATGTGATAGTGATCAAATGATGTCGTAATCTGCCATTCCTCACTTTTCTGCCTCCAGTGGATTTGCTCCTTTCCAGCATGCTCATACATCTTTGACGTCGTGTTTTCATACTTTCGTAGCTCTCATATCATTGTTGTAGATTCTTTGTGGTGACGTAGAATCTTTCTTTGACTTGGGACATTGGGATGTAAGTATCAGCATGCGGAAGCTGGTGTCATGACAGTGGCTGTACCTGCATTAAAACAGTTAGCAATAATATTGTAACACCCCCAAAAATTTGTTTAACAGCGGAAGACTTAATTGGGTTTTACGTAAAGGATCACAGTCATAATTATAGAAAACGACTCAAAGAGACGTTTTTAAATTCATATTATTGAATTCAAATGCAAGGACGTTCATTGTTTAATACATCACATTATTAGTTGAAAATGACTGTTTGTGAATATTACACCACTGACACGAGGTCAAATGCCCACTCCATGCCTTCTAAGCTTGCTTCAATTACCTGAAATACATGCTAAAAAGTCAACAAAATTGTTGAGTGAATCTATAGCGTTTGTAATTAAAATCAGATGAACACATTTCAAGTATTTCACAGGGTTATAGTAGTTAGGTCTGTATGCTTATTGCCATAAGTCTCATGAACACAACGTTAACAAGTATGTGAGCCGTGTAATGGCATCAACACAGTATAAATTGCCCTTGGGTGAGGAGTTTGCCAATTCTCCTAGTGTATCAAATAATAGTGCATTTGTCTACTAGGTGTGGGCTAGAACAAATGGGTCTGTCAAGCACCAATAGATCTATTCACAGTTATTCGCGTTCACTCGCAAGTGACTAAGGTTCATGATAGAAGGGACTTTCAAGTTGGCGTGTGTCCTATGCAATAGTTGTATAGCATACCATAGTGAAAATAGTTGTTCAAAATACTTGTGTTCATATAGTGTAGCATGTATCCCACCCACATAGTTTGTAAAGCAAGTAAAAAGTGTGGGACTAAAGACTCACCTCAGATGAGTGGTGTATGTAGGAAATCAAGTAATATCAAGTGCAACGGGTGAATGGCTCCAACACGCAACCTGGATAATATGAGAAACCTTAGTTTCCTATAGTGGTGTGATTTGTATTTGTGTAATGCCTGAAGTACAAAAACAATATTATGCATAATATTGTCTTGTCTTTATGTGTGATGATGATAAGTCGTGCCAGACTTATAGAGTTGTACGCCCTAGCAGGGTGTAGGGTTTTCAGTTCTTGATCTTGATGAATGTGATGTGATTAGTGAAAGGTGATCTTTTGTTATCTAGTTAGTTCTCAAATATTTAATTCTTGTAATTAATATTATTAAAATAATCACTTTTACATAAGTTTGTGAAATTACAAGTTTAGTCCTTATACTTTGTAAAGTTTACATTTTTAACCCAGGTGTTTATAAAAATGACATTTAAGTACCTCAAGTTCATAATTATTCCATTTATAACTCTACTTTGTCAAATTTACAGTTTTGACACTCTTTTTCCAATATTTACACTTTAGTCCTTGTACTTTCAAAATTGACACTTTTAGTCCTTATGAAATGTATATTTACATTTTTAGTACTTATAATATCAAATTAGTCAATAAATGACAAAAACATTTCAAAGATACTGTTTTGACACTAAGTTTACAGAATTTACAGTTTTGGTCCTTGTATTTTAGAAAGTTTGCAAAACTAGTCCTTTATATGTAAAATGTTCATTTTAGGTCCTTGTAGTCTCAAATTTGTACAAATGACTCAAAATAACTTATATTTACTGTTTGTAACCTTAATTTGCAAAAATTACAGTTTATACCCTTAGTTTGCATAGTTGACAGTTTTAGTCCCTTAACTTAATATCTTTTGCAATTTTAGTCCAAAACAACATTTTTGCTTATGACTTCATTCCAAATGATTTTTCAAGTTCCCAGAAGCTTAGAAAATTTAGGGTGAGCTTATCAGAAGCTTATTAGAGCTTAAAGCTTATTATTTAGCTTTTTATAAGGTTAATGGGCCTGTGTGAACTATTAATGGGCTTCTAACAGGTCCTAGTGGTTCTTGGGCTTGTATTGGGCCTTTGCAAAGTGAGCTGGGGTGGTCTTGGGTTGTGGAACAGGCCATAACCCCTTGTGAGTTTTGATGGGCTTTAGCACATTAAGGGTGTGTTTGTGTTTCTGTGAACGAGTAAGGTGGCTAAGGATTCTCTAACAAGCTTGTGAGAGTGTAAGCTTATGGTAACTTGTTTGTTTAGGTTCCAAAATAACAGCTTGTACAAAAATATGGGTATGTTATACTTATAGATAGTGAATAACGAGACCAAAGTGTATTGATAAAATCATTGGAAACACTTAGAAAATATTAGGCAGTTTTCGTTATAGGTCCAAGTTAGATTGTAAACGTGTGATATTTAAGGTCTTAGGGTTATGTTAAGCTCGTATAGAGTTCATATACATATTCTTAGTTGTAAAGAGATGTGGAAGAGTTATTTGGTGAGGCATGATCTTAACGAGACATAGTTCAAAATGGATGAAGGTGTTGGTGATTTATTCGAATAGAAAACATAAAAGTGAGTTGAAAAACAAGCTAAGGTAGAGAGTTTGCTTACTAGACCTTCAAAGGTGGGGAAGTTTACGAGCTATGGAGGCTTTGTGAGGTCTTGGGAGCTTGTGAGAGCTTGTGGAGGACTTGTTCTTCTTCTCTTCTTCTCGGTACAAGGCAACGAGCAAAAGAGTGTTTGTGTGTGAGTTTTACGTGTGTTTTCCTTGCATGGGAGTACATACATGAGATAGGGACACAAGTTGAAGAGACAAAGAGAATATGGCAGAGGATGATGAGTAGATTAGGCCATAGGATAGGTTGATTGGTCCTCAACTTGATGGTCCATGTGTATTCGAGGGTCGGTTTAAGGGGTGACTAGGCAAGGGCTTCTAGATGCTGGATTTAATTTCGTATGGGGTGTGAAACGAGTGAGCAGGGAGTGTGTTGAGGTCCTTGGGTCTTCTCTTGGTCATGTGATCAAATGTGAATGAGTTTGGAGGGGTGTTTGGGTCGCAGAAATATCAAAGGGTCCGTTTCGTTTAGTAACGTGACCAAGAGGTCACTTAGTGATCGAGTTGTGATCTAGGAATGTCGTGGTGAGTTATTGATTAGGTTTTAGGGTCTTGGGAGTCCTTTGAATGATTTGTGGAGTTCGTGGTAAACTTAGGAATCCATTCGAGAATATCGTGACCAAAAGTATATACGTATGTGTCAAATTATTGGGTGTGAGTTCTTGGGACCATGGAAATGTGTTTGGCCTAGATAGAAACTCTTAAATTGAGTATTGATGGATTTCCAAATGCTTTGGAAGGTTTCAAATGGTCTTAAGAGTGTTGTGGTAATTTATGTGCACGTTTTATATATATAACGAATGTATAAANTCGTGACCAAAAGTATATACGTATGTGTCAAATTATTGGGTGTGAGTTCTTGGGACCATGGAAATGTGTTTGGCCTAGATAGAAACTCTTAAATTGAGTATTGATGGATTTCCAAATGCTTTGGAAGGTTTCAAATGGTCTTAAGAGTGTTGTGGTAATTTATGTGCACGTTTTATATATATAATGAATGTATAAAAATGAGATTGGGCTTGTGTGTGAGTTTGGTGAGTGATGAATCACTTAGAAACACTTAGGAAGTCATTTTAGAGGGTTTGGAACTCATTAGGATCAATGGCATCTTGTTTTGCAAAACGTGTATAGAGTTGGGTACATTTGAGAAAACGTGCGACCTCGATAAGCTTTGCCCTTGGTTCACTGTTCATTTATACGTATTAGGTTGAGTTGTGAGTTGATCTCGATTCTCTTGAGTGCATAGAATGAGATGGTGCAATTTGTTTCATGTGTTGTGTGTAAGAATTGCGAAAACAAACGCCAAACCAAACATGTCTAGTCATTCGAATTCGTATAACTTCCTTGTTATTGGATTGGGCCGTTAATGGGCTTGTGAAATCCTTAGGCCCATTTTATGTTTAAATGTGATCCGTGTGGTGTTAATGGGCTAGTGCATGCCCAATAAGTGTTGTGTGGCCCATTGGGTCATGTGGGGCCCACTTGTGAACAATGTGGGTCCTACAGTGAATATTATATTATATTTAGTAGTTGTAGGGCCCACAGGGGTGTATTTCAGTTGTGTGTGTGTTGTGGGGTCCACCAAGAGGGATGTGGGTCCCATAAATGTATTGTAATTCATACTTGTATTGTGGGGTCCACTGAGGTAGAAATCTCATATGTGGTTGTTGTGAGTGCAAAGTGTGGCACTTGTGATCTAAACTGATCCATAGTGGTGTTGTACCTTGTTCAGGTCATTGTGGGTTGCGTGTGAGCTCATTCAAAGTGGGTGTGAATCACATAGCACATAATGATTCAGAGTTGCATAGTGTAAACAAAAGTTTAAAAATTTTGCCTAAAAATGGGTGTATGAACAGTAATACTTAATTACTTCATGTTTAGTGTTTCCTAATAATTGGGTTTTTAGCAGGATATTACAGTACCTATCCGTCATTCAAATTCCGTCCCGAAATTTAAGTTTGTGTGGTGTCATGGGCGGTCTCGGCGAACAGGTATGGATATTTGGCACGAATTTTGCCCTCGCGTTCCCATGTGTACTTGGGTCCTCTTTGGGAGTTCCAACGAACTTTGACAATGGGTATGCGGCTGTGTTTTAACCGTTTCACTTCGCGGTCCATAATNCTAATAATTGGGTTTTTAGCAGGATATTACAGTACCTATCCGTCATTCAAATTCCGTCCCGAAATTTAAGTTTGTGTGGTGTCATGGGCGGTCTCGGCGAACAGGTATGGATATTTGGCACGAATTTTGCCCTCGCGTTCCCATGTGTACTTGGGTCCTCTTTGGGAGTTCCAACGAACTTTGACAATGGGTATGCGGCTGTGTTTTAACCGTTTCACTTCGCGGTCCATAATTTCTATGGGTTTTTCCGTGAAGGCAAGTTTCTCATCAAGCTGAATCTCTTTCAGCGGTATTACCAAGGTTTCGTTCGAAAGACAGTTCTTTAGGTTTGAAACGTGAAATACATCGTGTACACGGCTGAGTCCTTCCGGTAATTCTAGTTTATAAGCCACAGGACCGACCCTTTCCAGGATTTTGAAGGGTCCAATATATCGGGGGTTTAGTTTTCCGCGCTTTCCAAAGCGGACAGTTCCTTTCCAGGGTGATACTTTTAACATGACTTTGTCTCAAACTTGAAATTCCATTGGCTTTCGCCTCACATCAGCGTAACTTTTTTGCCTATCCCTGGCAGCTTGTAATCGTTGTCGGATTCTAACGATCTTTTCTGTAGTCTCAAGGATTAGCTCAGGTCCAGTGATCTGAGCTTCGCCAACTTCAGCCCAACAAATTGGAGATCTACACTTTCTACCATAAAGTGTCTCGAATGGTGCCGCTTTAATGCTGGCATGATAGCTGTTGTTGAATGAAAACTCGGCTAATGGCAGATGTTTATCCCATCCCTTACCGAAATCAATCACGCATGCTCGCAGCATGTCTTCTAACGTTTGTATTGTTCTCTCACTTTGACCATCCGTTTGTGGATGGTACGCGGTGCTCATGTCTAGGCGCGTACCTAAAACTTTCTGCAGTGATTGCCAGAAGTTTGAGGTAAAACGGCTATCTCTATCGGAGATAATTGAGATGGGTACCCCATGTCGGGTCACAATTTCTTTCAGGTATAAATATGCGAGTGTGCTTACCTCATCGGTCTCTCGAATGGGTAAGAAATGAGCAGATTTCGTGAGTCGATCAACAATAACCCAAATGGTATCTAAACCAGCGGTTGTTCGTGGGAGTTTAGTGATAAATTCCATAGTAATTCGTTCCCATTTCCAAATAAGAAGGTCGGGTTGAGTAAGTAATCCAGATGGTCGTTGGCATTCTGCCTAGACTCTTGAACATGTCAAGAACTTTCCGACATACTTGGCAATGTCGGCTTTCATGTTTGGACACCAATACAGTTTCTTGAGGTCTTGGTACATTTTGTTGGCTCCAGGGTGAATGGAGTATTTGGATTTATGTGACTCGTGCATAATGAGGTCTCGAATACCTCCAAAATGCGGAATCCAACTTCTTTCTCCAAAACACAAGGTTCCGTTGGCTCGTTTCACAAAGCCATTTTTACTTTCCGGCATACCGTAGATCTTTTCGTGAGGTTTGTTCTCTTCTTTAAGAGCCTCAGTTTGAGCTTGCAAGATTTGTGCAGGTAGTGGTGAACAAATCGTCATTCCTAACGATCGTACTCGGAGAGGTTTAATACATTCCTTCCGGCTTAAAGCATGGGCCACAACATTGGCCTTTCCGGGGTGATAACGGATTTTGCAATCATAATCACTAAGTAACTCCAATCACCTTCGTTGTCTCATGTTTAGCTCCTTTTGGTCAAGGATGTGTTGTAAGCTTTTGTGATCGGTGTACACTGTACACTTCGTACCGTAGAGATAATGTCTCCATATCTTGAGAGCAAAAACTACCGCTCCAAATTCCAAATCATGTGTCGTGTAGTTTTCCTCATTCTTCTTAAGTTGTCGTGAAGCATATGCTATAACCTTGCTTTGTTGCATCAATACAGCACCTAGTCCGTGGTGCGATGCATCGCAGTAGACTACAAATCCATCATTTCCTTCGGGTAGTGCTAGTATAGGGGCTTCACAAAGCTTTTGTTTAAGGAGTTGGAAAGCTTTCTCTTGTTTCTCTCCCCATTCATACTTCTTGTCCTTTTGGTCAGTTCCATTAAAGGTTTCGCGATCTTGGAGAAATTCTCAATGAATCTCCTGTAATACCCAATAAGTCCTAGAAAATTGTCGGATTCTGTAGGGTTGGTAGGAGATGACCACTCTTTAACAGCTTTTATCTTTGCGGGATCCACATGAATGCCCTTGCTATCAATGACGTGTCCAAGGAATTGTACGCTCGAGATCCAAAACTCACATTTTGAAAATTTTACGTACAATTGTTCTGCCTTGAGTAGTTCAAGTATGGTTTTAAGATGTTGGGCATGTTCTTCTTGATTGCGAGAGTAAATGAGAATGTCGTCTATGAACACAATCACGAATTTATCCAAGTATGGTTTGCATACCCGATTCATTAAGTCCATAAATACTGCTGGTGCATTGGTTAAACCAAACGGCATCACTTGAAACTCATAGTGTCCATAGCGAGTTCTAAAAGCGGTTTTCGAAATATCTTCTTCCCGAACTCTCAATTGGTGATATCCAGACCTTAAGTCAATCTTTGAGAACACACTTGACCCTTGAAGTTGGTCAAATAAATCATCGATGTGAGGCAGTGGCTATTTATTCTTCACGGTCAGCTTGTTTAATTCCTGATAATCGATGCACATCCGAAATGATCCGTCCTTCTTCTTGACAAATAATACCGGAGCTCCCCAAGGTGAGGAACTTGGGCGAATGAATCCCTTATCCGACAGTTCTTTTAGTTGTTCGGATAGCTCTTTCATTTTGGAGGGTGCTAAACGGTATGGTGCTTTTGCTACAGGTGCTGCTCCTGGCACTAAGTCAATTTGAAATTCGACTTGGCGAACTGGTGGAAGACTAGGTAAGTCTTCGGGAAACACTTCGGGAAAATCTTTCACTACAGGTACATCCTCAAGTCGCTTCTTCTCCGATTTATCCTCAGTTATTTGGGCCATAAACACTTGACATCCGTCGTTTATGTACTTTACCGTTCTAATAAATGAGATGATTCCAAATCAGTTCTTACTTCTATCGCCTTGCACCACAAGACTTTTGCCTTCTATTGGTATGTGAATCGTTTTCTCATCGCAAACTATCCGAGCATGATGTTTTGATAACCAATCCATCCCAATCACAACGTCAAAACTACCAAGTTGAATGGGCATTAAGTTTATAAGGAAGGGTTGGTTTTGCAAGGTTATGGTGCAACCTAGGAGTACGGTGTTAGTGCCTATCAAGAATCCATTGGCCATTTCGATCTCATAGGTGATATCTAACTTAGTTGGGGCAATGTTTAGTAATGAAGCAAAAGTAGTATCTACGAAACTTCTATCAGCACCCGAATCAAATAAAACTTTTGCACTATGCTGATTTATTAAAAACGTACCCGTGACGACATCATGGTTCCTTGGTGCATCTTCATCTCCCATCACGTACGCTCTTGCACGTGCAGGGTAATCAGCATTCCTGTTAGTGCATTGACTCTTGTAGTGTCCCTTTTCTCCGCAACGGTGACAAACTACGCTCACAGGTTGTAGGTTTGCTCCGGTGGCTTTGCAATCAGTGGTCTTGTGCCCTATCCTTTGACATTTTCCACACTTGGCGATACATGGGCCAGTGTGGTGCATCTTGCACTTGTTGCACAGAGGTTTGTCACCAGCATATCCTGAGGTAGCCACATATGCCTTGGCAGCTTCCTGCCTACGGTTCTGTTTATGGTAATGAGAATTGCGGGTGTGATGATAGTTATGGTTGCGTCCATTGTTTGTATTTCTACTACTGCCATGCAAGACAATTCTCCTATCATCATTCTTTCGCTTGAGTTCATTTCGTTCTGTGGTTGACTTCCGCTTAATTTCCCTGTCTAGTAGCCTTTGAGCAATTGCCATTGCCTCATCAAGGGTTGCAGGTTTCGAAGCGGTAACATTTCCTTCGATACTTTGAGGCAAACCTTCAATGTACTTTTCCAAGGTTTTGTCCAAGTCAGGCACAACACCTGGACATAACACAGCTAGTTCCTGAAATAGGCGGTTATAAGCTCTCAGTTCAACTCCTTTCACCATCAAATAGTGGAATTCATCTTCCAACTTCTTGATTTCAGACCTTCAACAATATTTCCTAAGGATCTTCTTCTTAAATTCAACCCAAGTGATCTGATAAGCTTCTTCGGTTCCCATACTTTGTACTACAGAATTCCACCATGATTGAGCTTCATCCAATAGGGTTCCTGTTGCATAGGTTACCTTACAGTTCTCAGGGCAACCACTTCTCATAAACACAATTTCGGAACGTTCAAACCAACGGGCAAGAGCAGTAGCTCCTTCAGTTCCCTTGTTGTAGGTGGGTTAACAGCTCATGAAATCCTTAAAGGTGCACTTTCATGGAATGATAGTTGTTGGTTCATCAGCAGTTTCACTAGCATTGCTGGAGCGGTTCAAAGGTGTAGGTTGGTTTTGAGTGCAGCAGCCAGACCTTCAGCAATCATTCTCCGGATATCTTCCGGAGTCAAAGGTGGGATTGATCCTGATGCTGGAGTGGGTGCTGGTGTTGGTGTTGGAGTCGGTTCAGGTGAAGCAGTTGTTCTCCTTGTGCGAGGCATTTTCTTCTTAGTTATCATAACATGTTTGAACATCATTCCCACACACATGCGCATAATATTTCCGTTGTTGGCAATATAGTCACCTTATGTTTGAATACAATTCACTACACACATGGTTATGATCATCACGACATGTTTTGAATACCATTCACAACATATGTTAAAATCAACCACGGGAATGTAAATCAACATAGGAAATGTAGTAAAACCAAACACCATAATATACATTAATACTTTGTCCGTTGTTGTTCTAGAGAAACAAAAGAAACACACAAAAGTCACAAGTCACTTATTAAGTTACATATTTTTGGCATTGTTCATCCCATACTACATAAAACACATGATTGATTTTTATCTTCATTCCTGGTGCCTTGCTTGCTCCTTGATCATGGCAATCTCATCCATCAGGGCTTGAATCTCCCATCTTTGGAATTCATGAACTCCCCTAATTCTTGCTTCAAGTTCTCGAAGTCGGTTCTCATAATACTCCGGTGGTGGTATAGTTTGAGTGGCACGGTTTGCTGCAGTGGTTGAAGATTCTCTAGTTTCATAAACTCTTGGGGGAAAACTTAGAGGGTGAGAGGGAACATTTCCTGGGGGTACCATCCCTCGGGAAAAAGGTGCATCCGGGAATGTTTGAGTAAGTAAGTTGAACCAAAAGTCTGGCTCAACCCGTGGAGGAGAATATGGTGGAGATGGTGGGATAGCTTCATAGTGTTCCGGTGATGATTATGGTGATGCTCCAAAAACATGAAGGGGAGAACTTGGTGATAATCGTCGATACCTTCGACGAGGAGTATGGATATGTATCGGACCTGTAGGTATCCTTCGGAATGGCCTCATGAAAGGCTTAGGTTCATATGGTTCAAGTATTCTAACCCTCCTTCCTCGGTAAACCCGATTGAGTTGAGGTGGTGTTGGTAGAGTGGGTGGAGTTACCGTTCCTGGGTTAGGGGACCAATGCCAGGTTGACACCAGCCTCTCCTCGGTTGACGAAGAGTTGGAGTTGTCAGTTGGTGTAGTTGGAGTTACCAAAGGTGTAGTGGTGACAGGTGGGATTACTGACGAAGCAGTGTCTTCAACTTCATGTTCGAAAGAGGAGGTAGTGTGGTGTGAATGGGTAGACATGGTACTACTGTATTAACCCAATTAATAGTAACATAAGTTGCTAATCTAGCATTTAGCATATAGTTCATATAACAGATGTAACAGTTCTAATTAAATGTCATAGTTGAGTAGGCATGGAGGGCTCGCGGTGGTGTGGTGTAATAGGTCCGTTTAAAGTGTAGTTATAGTCCAGTGTTTGAAAATACACTTGGTTCTCTATAACCAGGGCTCTGATGCCAATCTGTAACACCCCCAAAATTTTATTTAACAGCGGAAGACTTAATTGGGTGTTACGTAAAGGATCACAGTCATAATTATAGAAAACGACTCAAAGAGACGTTTTTAAATTTATATTATTGAATTCAAATGCAAGGATGTTCATTGTTTAATACATCACATTATTAGTTGAAAATGACTGTTTGTGAATATTACACCACTGACACGAGGTCAAATGCCCACTCCATGCCTCCTGAGCTTTCTTCAATTACCTGAGATACATGCTAAAAAGTCAACAAAATTGTTGAGTGAATCTATAGCGTTTGTAATTAAAATCAGATGAACACATTTCAAGTATTTCACAGGGGTATAGTAGTTAGGTCCGTATGCTTATTGCCATAAGTCTCATGAACACAACGTTAACAAGTATGTGAGCCGTGTAATGGCATCAACACAGTATAAATTGCCCTTGGGTAAGGAGTTTGCCAATTCTCCTAGTGTATCAAATAATAGTGCATTTGTCTACTAGGTGTGGGCTAGAACAAATGGGTCTGTCAAGCACCAATAGATCTATTCACAGTTATTCGCGTTCACTCGCAAGTGACTAAGGTTCATGATGGAAGGGACTTTCAAGTTGGCATGTGTCTTATGCAATAGTTGTATAGCATACCATAGTGAAAATAGTTGTTCAAAATACTTGTGTTCAAATAGTGTAGCATGTATCCCACCCACATAGTTTGTAAAACATGTAAAAAGTGTGGGACTAAAGACTCACCTTAGATGAGTGGTTGATCGTTCGAGATCTAGCAAGCAAGCTTGTAAACCACGGATCGTTGTCCCAACGAAGGTTGAACTGATCTCGTCACTCAAGATCGTGAGATATGTGAGATGAAAGGGTTTTAAAAGATGAATTGGTTTTGTTTATACTACAACGACAAATTAAAATGCGATTAAAGTAAAGGAAAGCAATAAAGTGACGCGAAGTAAATAAACAAGTAAAGTTGCATGTAAAAAAATGACTTAAAGAAAGCGATAATTAAAGTGCGATAAGTAATGAAAACGGTAAATGAATTTAAAAGACAATGTGTTTGCAAAGCGACGCGA
>LBNU01012231.1:5967-16079 GCA_014162995.1 Artemisia annua
AAGATATTGCCTTTACCGTCATATTCAAATCACGGGGATCATTCCAACTTTCGTTGTCATATAGAGCAAGATCTTCTAGGAGATCCCAGGATTGTTCCGCACTTAGATCACGTAGCTTGCCACCGGCCGCTTGGTCAATGGTTTGCCTCGTGGGGATATTGATATGGTCATAGAAGATTTGGACTTGGAGCCAAAGGTCTATGCCATGGTGAGGGACATTTTGGAGTAAGTCCTTGAATCGAGTCCATGCCTCGTAGAGGGTTTCGCCTTGGCGTTGTTGGAACGCCAAGATATCATTCCTTAGCTTGGTAGTTCTCCCCGGTGGGAAAATTTGAGCTAAGAAGCGAGTTGTGAGATCATCCCAAGAGGTGATGGATCCTGCGGGTAGACGCTCTAGTCACTGACTAGCATGGTCTCGCAGAGAGAATTGAAAGAGACGCAATCGGGTCGTCTCTCGAGTGGCAACATCAAGGTCTATAGAATCTACGATTTTGAGGAAATCCTTGAGATGTTGATTTGGATCTTCGGAACGAAGTCCATGGAATGCGCATCCGCTATGCACCAACCGGATGGTGTCGGATCGCAAGGGAGTGACATTGGCTCCTTGAGTGAGCTCAATGGTGTTGCGATAGCCATGGTGGCTAGGTCGGGAATACTCTCCTAAGGTGCGGGCTCTAGGAGGTTGGTTTGGTTGTGGTTGGTGGTTTGGTTGAGGTTGGTTGTTGGGATCAAGGAGGTTACCACCTTCCATGATGGAGGATGGTAATGGTTACGTTTTTAAATATCTAACTCACTTTTCAAAAATGATGTTCCCACACTTGCCTCAATCTAAACTTTTTACGTTCAAGGATTCGGCATAATAGCCGGGACTTTGAATATTGAGGACAATATTCAGTTCTAGTGTGGGGGGGAAAATTCTGGCGAATTTTGATCACATTTTTACCTTTTAGTGCCATAATACCCCCATTTTTGACCAAAATT
This sequence comes from Artemisia annua, assembly GCA_014162995.1. Classification (NCBI taxonomy): domain Eukaryota; kingdom Viridiplantae; phylum Streptophyta; class Magnoliopsida; order Asterales; family Asteraceae; genus Artemisia; species Artemisia annua. The sequence continues at coordinate 6,949 of LBNU01012231.1, forward strand.
TTTTTTGTGGTAATCAGTCCGCCATGTCTAACCGACAAAAGGATTGGCTAATCCAGGAGCAAATGGCTCTTGGTAAAGATATCTCAAATCCGTTTATGGCTGACAATTTGCCAAAAATTGTATGGTAATCGACTCACCATATCTTTAAGTGAAGAGTTGGCTAGCCCGCAAGATTATGGCTTGTGGTAAAGGCGTTGGAAAAACCATAATTGGTAATCAGCTCACCAAAGATAATAAGTTATTTTATCTAAGAGTTGGCTAGTCCAGAAGCAAACGGCTTCTGGTAAAGACTTATCAAATCCGTTGAAAGCTGGTGATTTGCTCAAAATCACATGGTTATCGGTGTACCATGGTTCTTACTTGAACTTAAACATTCGGCTACTCCAGAAGTGATGGCTTTTGGTAAAGAGATTAAAATCCATCAAGTTTTCATAAAAGATTGCTAGGGACTAGCAATAGTTTAGTGTGGGGGATTGATGAGTGCTCAAACACTCATCATTTTTGGTAGAATCTGAACTGCAAAACATACAAAAACACTCAGAAATGCATCAAAATACTGAAAATATTTCAAAATTGTGTTTTATATGTTTTAGATGCAAAATGAGTAAAAACAAATGAAAAAACGAACAAAGTTTGCATAATTGGCAGTTTCAGTCCCCCAACTCTCAAAAATTGGCAAAACTAGTCCCTAAAATCCAAAATTTTGGAGTTTTATCATTCAAGGTCCCTAAAATAATTTAAGTTGTCAATTTTGGTCCTTGAATGATTCTTTGGTAAAATGTCACTTTTAACCCCTCAACTTCGAATTTTGGCAAGTTTAGTCCCCGGGAATTTTAAAAGTGGAAAAATAATATTTATGGTCCTTGGGTTATTAAACATGGCAATATTGGTCCTTGTTATAACTTTGGAATATTTACAATTCCAGTCCCTCAAAATCCAAAATTTACACATTTGGTCCTCGGGTACTTAATTTTAGAGATTTAACATCAAAAACCCTTATGGATTCAAAAGTTGTCAAGAATAGTCCCTTGGAATATTTTTGTAAATTTGGCAAGCCAGACCCTCAAAATACAGAAAATTACATTTTTGGTCCCTATGATTAAATAACTACAAAACAAAAGGACCATATGTAATTTACTTACCAAAACCCATTAAAACCCAAACCATTCCATCAGCAGGCCCAAAACCATTCCCAGCCCAAAATCCCTTTATATTAAAAACATAAACCCCACGTTTATTTCCTTCCCCCCTAGTCAAACTTCAGTCAAACCTCCTCCTTCTCCCCCACGTGTGCCTGCAACAATTCTCCCTCAACCCATTCCTCCACCTCAGCATCCTCATAACTTGTTCCCCCATCTTCCACAACATCCAAAATCCATTTATTACTCCCTATAATCCTCCAAGCAACCTCAACTGCCCATTTGGACTTTCCCGCCAATTTGACATTTGAAGGTCAGGATCAAAAGAAGCCATCCAATGGCTTAGAAAAGAAGTGGGAATGAGAGAGAAACAGACCCCAGACCTTATAAGTCAAGAAAAAAAGAGAAGAGAAGGGGTAGTTAAGATAGTTACCAAAAAATTAGTTGTAGTGTAGTGTATTTTTACGTTTAATGTCATTTTTTCAATTCAGTTGTTATTACTAGTTCAAAACGCTTGTATTCAGTTCACTTTTATGTATTTCAAACTTTCTTTGAAGTTAATTTCAAGTTATCATTATATTTTCAGTTTTGGCAGTTTTAGGTGAAATTGACAATCTCTCCTAAATTTGTTAAAAGTTATTGTTAGTGTTTGTTTAAGCTCAGTCCAATTAATTTAAAAGCTATCTAAAGCCTTTTGAGTATTTAAAGCAGTTTAAGATAAGTTGACTACAAATTATCAAAAATGCTCAAAAATATGGTGAAAATATAAAAATCAGTTGACAAGGAGATTGAGGCATGTTTTATGGTTGATTCTGGATGAAAATGGTTTAGAGCTCCATGGGGAGCATAGGATTGTGTTCTTGAGTTCTTAGATATCTTGATCTCACAGGATCATTTGTAAGCTCATTTGTCTCATTTTCTTGAAATCTATTGTAGCTTTGGTTAATGTGATTAATTCTAGTGTGTTTGTGTTCTATTACTGTATTTTAGATAGTTATGTTGTTATGTTGACCACTGGTTCAGTTGATCTCAGTATACTCAATTTGTCACTTTCATTTCTATTTTAGCTTAATATTGGTTCTTGAGTATTTATGGTCATTATTGGTGTTGTTGTGTTCAAATGATCTTATCTTAGCATATCATAACCTTGTGGAACATTGCTATGGCCTGAACCAGTCTCATGGCTTGAAAATGTCAAATAAGTATTTTTTAAGGGGTGTTTGGATCAGGTGTATAGCCTGAGTTCCAAGGGGTTTGAATGGTTCTTACTTGTTGCTACATGCTACATTAGGTTCCTGTAGGTCAGTTGTGGTATAAAATTAGTAGCCATTTCAGATAAAAGTCAAATTCCTCTTTTGATCTTGCTTATTTGCTAACTGTTGGAATTTTAAGTTCCAAGGTCACCCATTTTAGTTAATGAGTAGTTAACATAGTTCATTCTAGTTTCATTTCATCTTAATACATCATTTTCAGTTCATTAGATGTAATTAAAATCCACTAAAGTCAACCTAAGTTAAAAGTAAAAAAGTCAAAAGTGCCAAAAATTGCCCAAACTTGTAGGATTTTTAATGAGCTTGTTATTGTGATTCATTTTATAAGATCTTGCATGCTTGTTCTACCCCAGCTTGTGCTTGTTCTAGTATTTTTATTTTAATTTTGTGATTTTCTTTGTGGGACCTACATCCCTTAGAACTCTGCTGCAGGGAGACTTACCTCCCCTGCTGCAGCAGACCACACAGCCACCACCACCACTTTGGTGGTTGTTTCTGGCCACCACAGTGGGACCCACAACCCAACTTTTGGCCCTTTCAACCCCCCTCCTGGCCCTCTTCAAGATTTGAACTTGCTTTTGAGCTCAATCTCCCTGGGACCCACTTGAAATCATCTCTTAACTTTGTCCCATTTTCAGTGTTCACATAAGAAAATCAATTTCTTATTCTAGCTTATGGGCTTATTCAGTGAGCTTTACCTTTTGTTTCTGCTTATTTTGCACTAATCTCAAGTATTTTTAGCTTAGTTAACCTTTGGTTTAGCTTCTAGCTTGTTGTAAGAGCTTTTCAAGTTAATAATCTCATATTAGCTTATTTAACTCAACTGTTGAGCTAATAAGCTTGCATAAGCTTGTTTTAAGCTTTTCTGTGAAAAGACTTTCACAAAAGTTGGTTTTTTTTTAGTTGTTAAGTAATTTTGTAAAAAGAAAATTCAAAAAGAAAAATAAAATAGAAATCTGCCAAGAGTGGGATTCGAACTCTAGACCTTTTGGCCAAATTTGGTCAAAACCAAAGGGAGGCCGTGCACCATCTGGGCTATAGCTATCTTAGTGTATTTCTTTTCCTCTCTTGTTTATATAGTACTTAGTTCCTATTTAAGCTTATTTTTCCTTTCAGCTTATTAATAAGCTTTCCTCCATTTTCTTATTTTTCCCTAGCTTCTAATACTATAAAGTATTTTTATAAAAAGTTTTGTAATTATCAAAAATAGTTTAGTATTTATAATAATTAAATCTAGTTTATTTAGTATTTAATTAATAATAATTAATATAATAGTGTAATAAATATTTTTCTTTTTCCAATAATTTTCTTTTATCATTAGGTTTGTAAAAAAGTAATTTTCACATCCGTAGGCTTTTTATTTCTTAAAATTCGCGTTTTATTTTGTACATTAACGTAATTTTAAATTAACTTTCGCGTTTTTAGATTTTAAACGTTTCTAGCTAATTTCCTTTCACGTTTTAGTTCTTTTAGCTTATTTAAGCTATTCCTTTTATTCCTTAGTGTAAGATCAATCATAACCCTTTTTCTGTTTATTATCACCCGATCACAATTCGTTTTGTAATACCATTCACACCTCGTCGGGACATAACGACCCGGGGAAACACTATACTCCTTGGTCCATTGCATTGAGCCTTAGATAGTTTGACTTTAGTTGACCAAATCCTTGGTTGACTTTAGTTGACTGTTTCTGACCCGATCAGTTACCACCTTCCATGATGGAGGATGGTAATGGTTACGAACAAAAATACGAAGAAAATAGATAGACTAAAGAAATCCTAGAAAAATAAAAATAAAAATCTCACTAGAAAGGAATCTAGTGAGTAGACCTAATAAAATAAAAAAAATTCTACCTAAACAATAACTATTCCCCAGCAGCGGCGCCAAAAACTTGATGCGCGTGGGATTGCGACCACGCAACAGGTTTTACCTCTCAAGGGATCTTGAGAAGCTTGCAATCCCACCAGGCAGTGTACCTGGTCGATGTAGTATAGTGTAGTGGTAAGTACGGGGGATTGATCGTTCTCTCACAGGGAATAGTGTTCGTTAGGATAGAAAAACTACTCTAAAAGGTCTAAAGGTGAAGGAAGATTATTTTTGTATTTTTATATTTTATGAAAAGCAAGTAAGATCTCGGGTTTTGGAGGAGTGGGCGGAATTAGTTGCTAGTCAACTAACCCAAAAACTACAATTGCAAAAAAAATAAAATAACTAAACTATTGTGGTTGTGAAAACTTATATGGAGACAAATGTGTTTACTTAGACTTCCTTACTCCCTAACTATCTTTTACCGGTTAATTGGTGTATGTATTACTTGCGTGGATGACGGGTGTATTCCTTAACAATTCATGGGGTGGCGTAAATATCTCCCCAATTCTATGAGCTCTTATCTCCTCCTACAACTATGCGTACACATAATTATAGGGATTGTAAACAGTGGCTCATGCGTTAAATACTACCTTAATAACCTAGTACGCATTAGTTACATGTTTCTTAAGACGTTCAAGCATGTTACCATTAAGGAGTATTGCCAGTTTTCTTAAGCCTAACATTGATGAAACATTCATCCCAATAAAGTAATAACACACCAATCAACCAATAATTAATAGTTAGGTTTCATTAGATCTAAGCAAACACAAGAAAAATCTAGCCTACATGTTAATTGAAAGACAAGCATAAGATATAATTAACCAACACATAGACATACTGATTAATTTAAGTGAGGACTTATCTTTAATTGAACATGAAGGATTCAAGGTTGAAAACCCCTTGAAAATACAGCCAAATTCGTCTTTAGGGTTTGTACCAAAAGTTCCACCACAATGAATGAAAAATAGAAAAGTATATATAGATTTTACATTCTGACGGCGTCAGGTTATGGGTTCTGACGCCGTCAGCTCGCCGTCATTAGGGTTCTCGGATGGCCAAGATTTACTTCTGACACTGTCACTCTTTATTTTGCTATGGGCCGTCACTCTTTAAGTTAACACCTGACGACCTACTTTCTTTAACACCTGACGCCGTCAGGTGTAAACATCTTGTTTTCTTCATAGGGCGTCTAGTGTAATCTGATTTTACTCCTTTGTCAACGTTGGCTGACGGCGTCACCTTGTGACTCTGACGCCGTCAGGAAGGAAATCCAGCTTCTTTTGAGACTTTGTCGTTTTCTTCACTTTTATGCTCCAAAAACGTCCAAATATGCGTGTTTTCCAGAATTCTTCTCAAAAGTACCTAAAATGACAAAAGGAACGATTTAGGGCAATATTTGATCATATTTACTCAAATTAGGGCTTAAATTACCCCTTAAAACGGGTACACTTTTCGTCTCATCATCTCCACGTTGTAGAGAAGAAGCCTATGGAGGCTGCCAAGTGAAATTGTGTATGTTTGTTCCAGCTTGTGTGACTTGCTCTAATTCTCTTTACTATCTAGTAAATATATAAAGGAAAGTTAGGGTGAGAAATGGGGCCTCTGGGCATGTCCATGATATGGGACATTATATAAATAATGGGCTTGTTCAAGCCTAGGGACTTAATGTATATATTGTAATATTAAGCCCTCTAGTCTAGTATTAGATCATGTACAAGTGAGATGATGTTGGACTTTGAAATAACTGAGTCCCCCAGTCCTGTGCCAGGTAACTGGGGTCGGCGTGTCAGCATTTGCTTTTCCAGGCTGACTCATAAGTTTTCTTGTAATGATGACTTAGGTTGTAAGTCATGTTCCCAAGTGACGTATGGGGTGTACGGGTACCTTCGTCTCATCTCGTGGGTGAGGATGATGAGATGGGGTTAATATGCCTTGAAAATGTTCCATTTTGTTAATGGTCTTTTGTGTAGTCTAGCAATCACGGGCTAGGACTGGTTGATATGTACACATGTGGTAAGTCCCCCAGTTTAGTGCAATATTAATGCCTAGATTATTGTGTGCTAGACTAATGTTTGTTGTGCAACTTATAGCGAATTGTTGACGTATGAGCCTGAAGGGTGTTTGAGCCTGAAAGGGTCATAGCCTAAGGGGTCAGGGCCTAAATGGATAGATACGAAGGGGTAAGAGCCTAAGGACGTCAGAGCCTGAGGGCATCAGAGCCTGAATGACGTCCAAGCCTGGATGACGTCTAAGCCTGAATGACGTTAGAGCTTGAATGACGCGTAAGCCCGTTGACGTTTAAGTCGGTTGGCATCAGAGTTTGATGTAAGGCACTTAGGGCCGAGATTAAGCCCTTTGAGGCTGATGTATGGCACTTGGGGCCAATGTTAAGTCATTCGAGGCTGATGAGAGGTCGCGTTTAAGCCGTACCAGGCCGTATCCGGTCGGGTTTAAGTCGTACCAGGCCGTATCAGGTCGTGTTAGGGTGTACCAGGCCACGTTCAGGTCATGCATGCCATACCAGGCCACTTCCAGACCATGTTAGGTCGCGTTCAGGTCGTTTTCAGACCATGTTCAGGCCGTGTCCAGGTCGGATCAGGTCGTTCTAGGCCATATTCAGGCCACGTTCAGGCTAGGGCTGAGCAAACGATCCGGATGGACCGGACCGACTGACAAAACCGACCGGACCGGACCGGACCGAACCGGATCGGACCGACCACATTCGGTCCGGTCCTCGGTCTAAGCATTTTGGCTAATTCGGTCCTCGGTCCTGTCGGTCCGGTCCGGACCGACCAAAAACCCGAAAAAACTTGCCAAATCTTGCCTAATTGGACCGGACCGACCGAAGACCGACCGGACCGGACCGGACCGAGACCGGACCGACCACATTCGGTCCGGTCTCGGTCTATGGTTTTTCCGGTTCTCGGTCTTCGGTCCGGTCCGGTTTTTGGACCGTGATCACCCTTAGTTCAGGCTATGTCAGGCCGCGAAGCTAGGTCATGAAGCAAGGCTGGAAGGTAAGGGTAGGAAGCAAGACTAGAAAGTTATGCCCATGTTCACTGGCTATAAAGTTAGGTCATGAAGCAAGGTAGATAGTAAGAGTGGGAAGTAAGGCTAGAAAGCTAGGTCATGTTCCCAGGTCATATTTAACCAACCATTTTTGTTTAATCCAGGACATGATTTATTGCAATAGATCTATTATTTCAATTAACTAATGATAAGATATTCTAATAGCAAGAAGTATAGTTCAGACTGAATAATAAAACTATCTAGATACTCATTTTATTTTTATTTTTTTTAAATGTGTTCATAAAACCCAAAAAAAAAACAAAAAAAAAAAAAAAAGAAAAAAAAAAAAGAAAAAGATTTAGACCCTGGAAAAAGTGGAGTCGTCACCAGTTAATCAGATTGAGTACACGAGGAACGAGTGAAACAGGCTGTTTGCTGCTAGTCCCACGGATGGCACCATGTTCATGGGTATGGTCAATGGGTGTGAAACGGGTACGAGTTCGGGCGGTGGATGTCGGAAGCTCGGTTCCTTGTTGAAGCAGTAAGGACTTCGGAGAAGGATTGATATTCGTTTCATATATATTCATGCGGTGGGTACTAGCGCATCGATCTTTTTGATTGTGTACATTCTCTCCATTATTACGCCGTGCCTGGATGATGAGAAGGTTTATGCTGAGCTATGTCTTAACATACAGTTAGTTTGAGAAGGCTGGTTGATCAGATAGAGGGTTTATGTGGTAGATGAGATGATGAGATTGTGTCATATAGTAGCGAAGGATTGGGGAGTATTGATCTTCACATGTGAAGAGAAACTAAATATGGAGGACTGTTTGTGACCTTACCAGTGTATTCATTCTCCTATATTACCATCCAATTACCCTAGTTTGAATTTAGTGTGAAAGTTACATGTGAGTAGATTAGTGCCGAAGTTTGTTGTCTTTGGTTATTTCTTTGGGCTTCTCAACTATAGATATGGACGGCTCAAGGGTTAATATTGGTAACCGCAGTCGGGTCCGGTCCGCCGCCGTTGCGTGCGGGATTGTAGTTCTTTATAGTTTTTATAGATATCTTTCTGTCTATTATGGCAGGGTTAATTACGACAAAGGCCAAAAGGAAAAAGTTTATTCTCGTTGTTAGATATATTGCCTCTAGGTGGGAATGAAATTTCATAGGTCGCCAGACTAATGCTCTCTAAAATTTACCTTGAAGAATTCCAAAACTAAAAAACATAAACAATTGGGTATTAACATCAGCTGGGCATACAATAAAAGCTAATATATGGTAAAACCTGATATACAAGAACATAAAAAATGCCTTTAAGTGGTTCAACTGTATGCAAATGTTATGCATTGTTAGCATCTTATACTTTTGCAAGGTATTCGATTTCCCGTCCACAGATTGTGCTTTTGGTCTCTGCTGATTTCCGCTTCGAAGTATGCGATACGTTACGTGTTCGACTAAAACCGTTTCAGCAGGCCCACAAAAACCACAACACCCAAGAGGTGAGAATAAACTGCAAAACAAAATAACAATACCATCCTGTTATTTGTTTGCAACAACAAAACAATAACCTCTTGAGAACATAAAATAACAACGGCTAACATCCATAGATACACCCATCCACACCTACACACTATTGCAAATGATGTTAGCACAGTAACAACATCTTATATAGAGAACGACCTTACAAACGTTATATCTAGAATGTTTGTTCACATTTACCCAAACCAAAAAAAGCAATGGAGTACACACATATAAACCTACTATTGGTAAACAAAACATTAAAAACACAAAGCGGCTACCAACCTTGAATAGCCGTCCGTTGTCTAGTCACTAAAAACAT
>LBNU01012232.1:1474-24907 GCA_014162995.1 Artemisia annua
TATAATGTGCTTTATTATTTGTATTAGTGACATTTAATGCAGGAATTGTGTTTAAGTTGGTTGTACAATATGCTTGATAATTTGTATTTTTTATGTAAGGGGTGTTTTAATAAGTGCATTAATTGTATTTATTGATCAGTTAATTTACTGCATTTAATGTACATAATGTTTATTTATTGTATTTAATGTTAGTATTAATTATATGTTAGAATTAAATATGAGGGGAATTTCTATAAGTAGTATTGGTTGTGTAGTTGTGCTTGAATGAATTGTACTTTAAGCTTATACACTTGTAAGGCTTAAAATTAAGTATACTATTTTTAGAAGTGGTTTATGCATTATAAGATAGTAAGATATTACATTATATTAGTTATATCATATTTTGTTAATTATATTACCTTATATTATATTATATTATATTATATTATATTATATTATGCTATATTTATATTATAGTAATATATTCTGTTAGTATGCTTGGTGGTCTATGTTTTTAACATAAATCACAATGAAGACCACCTTATATTTTATATTGCTAGGATTATGTGTTCTTAGTAAAACGTTTGCGTGTACTTTCACAGAAGGCTACATCGTTCAAATCGAAAACTTAATACCAGACAGTAAAGTATTTGTTCATTGTTGGTCGAGTGAAGATGATCTTGGAGATCATTGGCTAACTTTCAAGCAGGAGGAGCATTGGCGGTTTTGTCAAAACTTTTTCCAAACTACTCAATTTCGTTGTCACTTCGAATGGGATATGAAAGAACAAGATGTGGTTGTTTTTGATGCGGAGCTCGGCCTTCTTTGCTCCATGGAAACGGAAATACAAAGCGATGACAATCCTTGTAATTGGTCTACAATGAACGATGGAATATATTGGTATCATAATAATACTTGGCTAAAAAATTCCGATTGGAAATCCAAAAATACTTGAATTTGCTAAATTTATGTAATCAATATGTGAAAGAGATATCGTTATCTGAGTTAATAGTGATTTCTTTCAAATGCTATATGAAAATTGTGATTCATTAAAATTATGTTGTGTATTTCTCTATGTTATCTTTTGTTATGCTTAATGGTGCATAAAAACATGTTGAGACAAAGTAAAATTAATCAAAGATGCATGACAAGAAATAATGTTTATTTGATGACTATAAACCAAGTCTTATCACCTTATGTCACTTGAACTTAAAAGGAATATAGTTATTTAGTGGCAGATCTAGGAATTTTAATTTTATCGGGTGTAGCACAATTTAAGGTTCACTTTATGCATGACAAACTCAAAAATTTAGTTTCTAATCAACTTGGTTAAAACTTTTTGAGATTACATTTTCATGTTTTGTTCACGGATTCTAGTTGAGACAATGTTTTTTAATCATGTTATATTTCATCATGCGATTAATAACATTGGTTCGCTGCTAATAGTAAATGTGGCACATTAAGTGAAAACCACTTTGAAATCTTCGTTACACAGCGCACCTAAGCATCAATCACTCATAGCTCGTCTTTAGATATGCTGCTAACGTCATCGCCGATGTTGTCACCCGTTCTCAATGACAACCACTTCTCCAAGACACTCCTTTGTCTTTCTTTGAGTTTGGACATATAATTTTTCCGAAAAGTTTTGGGTATTTTCGGCGAGTTTTGGGTGTTTCCAAGTAGATTTTCCTTAAAATAAACATCTCGTAATAGATATAAACAGCGACTATTAGTGATTAAAACTAGTTTACAATGAGTTTTGGGTATTTTCGACAAGATATGTAAGTTTTGGGCAAGTTTGACCACCGTTTACCTCTGTGATTTACACAAATCAAAAAGGTTTGTGGCCTTGTGGCGCTTAATGGTGATTAATCGGTCTTGTAGGCTCTTTTTACAACACTGGTTTTGGACATATAATATTTGAAAGTTTAGTTAAAGAGAAATCATTACAATTTTACAATATAGATTTTACAGTTGTAATTTATAAGTAACTGATAAACGCAATGTATTTATAGGGATATTTTTGTCTCAATTCATTTTCAATTTGTGATAAATCTCAAGTGTTTAACAAATAACACCACTAAAAGGGTCTAACAATAGTACGAATTACCATTACAAATATCTGTTATATTTATGGGGCATTTGCATATTCACATTACAAAATATTACGTAAAAATAAATTATTAAGGTATGCTGGTTTGTACCCTAAACGGCTAAACCTCTTCTATGCCTGCCCCTGCTTTTATTCATACATTTTCTTTGTTATAAAGCATTTGATTATGTGTTTTTTCACTTACATCTAGATAGGGTGCACATAATGTAGTTCATAGAAATACATCGACCAGTCGATCATAAAATAATGTATTAAGATAACCAAAAGCCAAGTCTTATTAATCTTAAACCAAATGAAATATGTAATAGATACAACTTTCATATAACCACTCAAGTGTGATTTAGTGGTAAAAGTCTAATGATTAATACAACTAAAATACGTGAGGTTTCTGGTTAAATTCCTGATAGGTGTAAACAATTATAAAGTGACCACACCAATCTTTTAAAAAGGGAGGACTTTACCCATTTTGAATATGTGTGGCTATGAGCTCAAACCCTGTAAATTACACTGCCAAAAGATCAAAAATCGTGGTTAAAAAACGTAACTTTAATATGAAAATATGGACCTGAGTTATATTTCATTAAAAGAATTGAAATAAAAGTATTGCACTTCGACTGGGCGTAATAAGGAGACCCAAGACCGTATTCATCACCGCCACATCAATGTCACATCTATTTTCTCTCTCTACAAACAATTTCGCCAGCAACTTAGTGAAATAAGACAAACAACTTCACCACACAAATATACCCCACTTAAACACAAATATACCCCACAAAAACCAAAATCACACACACACATACACAACCACACAAACACAGCTCCAAGGCTCAATCGTCTAGACAACCGAGTTCTCCAAATTTTGGCCCAAGACGCATGCTTATGAGATGACCGTAGCAAGCAAGACACATGAAAAGGGTGCTAGATGGGTAAGGATGCGTGCTTCTTATTACGGATGGTCTTACCAAACAATGTCAAAGATCCATTTTCTACTAATACAATATTACATCACTATACACCACTGGGGTTTTGGTCCAGTGGGTGGAGCTTTCATTCTTGAGTCAATAGACTCGGGTTCGCATCCCATCCCTGGCACTTTGCTCCCAGATAGGTACCCACATCCGCAAAACCTATGGGCTCACTGGAGAGACTTTGTGGATAAGAGCTCAAGAGTCCGAGAGTCTCGGCTCACTCCAGTTGGTGCCACACAAGGCCAGGAGAGTTGCCCGGAGCTATTCCTTGTGGGGTGGACAATGGCTGGTGCCAAAAGGCACCCGGGGTCAGGGTGTTCCCGCCAATCTACATATTTTTTTTTGGATTACATCACTTTACGTTGCATTTCATAAATGCACAAATACCCCTTTTACTTTGCTATGAATTCAAAATGGGTCATTGATATTTAACATTTTATATTTTAACACCCTCTAAATTTCGTAATATAACAAATTAACCTAAAGATCTATTAAACTATATATTTTAACTATTTTTCTCTTATTATTGTCAATACTTTTTATTATCGGCACTTATGGAAGAAATGTTTTTGCACTAGCCGCAACTCGAACAAATATATCTCTTTCTATATGCTTTTTTAAAAGTGCTAACTTTTTAATTAATTTATTCACACTCACATGCATGTATAAAATAATTAAGCTTATAAGTGCAGAAATATGTAAAACTTCATTAGATTTTGGTACATAAAATTGCGAAGAAGAAAAAAATTGCATCTAAAAGCGTGTGAAAACTTGGGACACCCTATTTCTTCACACTTCTTACGTGAATAACTAGGCACGGGTGTTCGCGGGGCGGTTTGATTAGGTCAGTTTGGTCCGTCAAAAATTAAAAACCATTTTGACTAGGCGGCCTGTTCATTTTGCTATTTGAAACCAAACCGTTATAGACGGTTATCAGAACATAAGGATACCCGAAATACTAACGTTTATGAAATGTAGTTTTACCAAAGATGGACAATAAATTGCATTTCATAAATGCACGAATACCCTCGTAACATTGCTATGAATTCAAAAATGGGCCATTGACTTTAAGTTTTCATATTTTAACACCTTTTACATTTCGTAATATAACAAGAATACTTTTTCGTGACGGTTTGATAGATGTTAAAGACATCGAGGAATGCATCGTGAAGGGAAGACGTAGGAAGTTGGTAATTAAATTACCAGCGTGGTCTATATTATAGTGTCTCGCTTTGGCAAAATCTAAATCGTCCTGATTAGTTGTATGCGAGTCATGTTCCCTAGCTTATTGATAATGTAAGAAACCCCTCATTTGAGACGCCCACGGTCATAATGGGTGATCTTTTAGTGCGGCTGGGGTCCAACCAACCCACAAACTCTTTTGTGTTATCAGAAACTGTCAACTAAGTTGCAATTAAGGTGTCAACTGTCAACTAAGTTTACGAAAAGCTAGATTTTTACAATGACAATCCAAGTGTCCTAGTACAATTTAGTTGACTTTATACATTATAATTAAGGTGAGATGATTGAATAGTAACCATGTTTGATTATTGTTGCATTTTAGTTGCTCTAACCTATTAGTATCCATTTTTAAACTTTCTTATTTTATTTGCAGAAGTTGGAATTGCTTGGGTTCTATGCTTTCAAGGATTAGTGGAGCTAAATACTTACTATAAAGACAAAACTTTTGTTCATCGAGTCCTTACTCTTAGCCCGTGCACTCGATGATTTACAAGAGGAAGTATCCGCACAACATGTGTAATGGTCGACAAATATTTATTTTCACACGCACAACTATATGTGGCTTTTTCAAGGGTAAAGATGAAGAAATGTTTGAAGATTCTTTGTTGTGACAAAGATGGTGAATACACTAACTACACAACAAACGTTGTGTACAAAGAAGTTTTATTTCACATATGAATAACCATCATGCAATTGATTTTTTGTCATACTTAAGATTGTTCTGTTTACATATAATACATGAGCACTATATGTTTGTTTCCAATTATTTTGTTTAACATATTTGCCGGTATTTATTATTTATTTTACGTGCATATGATTTTGTCAAACAATATTATAAAGCGAACTCGCCCAATGAAGCTAGTTTCGTAATATAACAAGTTAACCCGAAAAGCTGGTACACTTTGTATATTTACTAATTTTCTCTTATTATTATTATTATTACTTTTTATTATGAAAACATATTTATTCGGCGTATGAATAAATGTTTTTGTACCCGTTGTAACGCGCGAGCAAATATATCTTGTTACATCACACATGTTATCTATATTTGTTTTACATTTTCTAACATTTCCTGTACCAATATTTTATTTACATCACATTATGGTTGTATTTGGCGTAGAGCATTTTTGAGTGTTTAAGAGCATTTTGAAGCGATAAATAGTTCGCATTGAACGTTGTGATTTTAATGCTCATTTGACAAGCAACAAGTAGCTTTGTCTCTATATTGAAATGCTCATTTTTCAAAGTTTCATGAAGTAATATTTATGAGTGTGAGCATTTATGAGCATGGAGCATTTATGAGTTATGATGGTACAAAATTACGCTTTTTACACATTATAATTATAGCTGCAGCTACGTTGACAAACGCTTTTTCAGATAAAACAACTACCGCTCATAACTACAACTCATTGCTAGTATTTACCGCTAGTACTACTTTTACCAAATACACCCTATGTTGCCATGCTTTTAAGACGAGAATCATTTCAAATATTATGTTACATTATGTTAATTGCCTTATATTATACTAGCAGCGTACCCGCGTGTTGCGGCGGCGGGTACTCTGAAATAAAAAATTTCGATGAATCAATTATTTTAGTTTATTATGTTCTTTTTGCATTAATTGTATTATTAACCTGTTAATTAATTGTATTTAATGATAAACCAGATAATTAATTGTATTTAATGTACATAATGATTTATTTATTGTATTTAATGTTAGTATTTCTATTTTAATTAGTTGTACTTTGAGCTTAAGAACTTGTAAATGTTAAAAAATGTGTTTTAATTACTTGTATTTTTAGATTTATAACTTGTATTGCTTAATTTAAGAGATTCCATTTTTAGTAGGCCGCATCTACGTTGACAAACGCTTTTACAGATAAAACAACTACCGCTCATAACTACGGCTCATTGCTAGTATTTACCGCTACTACTACTTTTACTAAATACACCCTACGTTGCCATGCTTTTAAGACAAGAATCATTTCAAATATTATGTTACATTATGATAATTGCCTTATATTATACTAGCAGCGTGCCCGCACGTTGCGGTGGCGGATACTCTGAAATAATTTTTTTTGATGAATCATTTATTTTAGTTTATTATGTTCTTTTTGCATTAACTGTATTATTAACCTGTTAATTAATTGTATTTAATGATAAACCAGATAATTAATTGTATTTAATGTACATAATGATTTATTTATTGTATTTAATGTTATTATTTCTATTTTAGTTAGTTGTAATTTGAGTTTAAGAACTTATAAATGTTAAAAAATGTGTTTTAATTACTTGTACTTTTAGCTTCATAACTTGTATTGCTTAATTTTAAGAGATTCCATTTTTAATAGGCCTTAATACTTTATAAGATAGTAAGATAAGATTACTCGTATGGTATACTCCATAATAATTTATATTATATTAGTATAGTATTTTATTACAAGAGAAAAATTTGTGCTTGTATATATATTGTACGATGGTTTATACTTTAAACATAAATCATAATGAAGATCAACAACTTGTGTTTTATATTGCTAGGATTATGTGTTTCTAGTCAAGCATTTGCGTGTACTATGACAAATGGATACAACATTCAAATACAAAACTTAATACCAGATAGTAAAGTATTTGTTCATTGCCAGTCGAATGATGATGATCTTGGGGATCATTGGCTAACTTTCAAGCAGGTGTACCATTGGCATTTTTGTCAAAACTGGTCGCAAACTACTCGATATCATTGTCACTTCAAATGGGGTTCCAAAGAACAAGACTTGGATGTTTTTAACAAGGATTTCGGTGGTAAATGCTACATAGCAAAAGTATAAGGATTTCGGTGGTAAATGCTACATAGCAAAAGTATTTGAATTTCTAAAATTTCATATTATCAATATGCGAAAGAGATATCCTTATCTAAAGTGATTCTTTCTTGCAAATGCCACATGAAAATTGTGCTTCTGAAATTATGTTGTTTATTTTGTTATGTTGTCTGTTTGTTATGTTTAATGGTGCATAAAAACTTGTTGGGGTAATCATGTTATATTTCACCATATGAATAGTAACATTGGTTTGGTGCTATTAGTAGATGTGGCACGTTAAGTGAAAACCATATTGCTGTTTCCATTACACAACCCATTTAAGCATCGATCACTCCTAGCTCGTCACTTGAAATGTCAACGCCATCGTTGGCGTTGGGCGGTTGGCATCGGTTCTTAACAACAACCGCTTCTCCAACACATGTTGTCTCAAACATGACGCCACAACACGTTGTTTTGGATATATTTTTTGAGTTTTGGTACGGTTTTTTCTATAACCTGAAAAAAACTATCTTTGGGTTTTGGTACGGTTTCTTTCTATAACCGTATCAACAAGGTGTCTCAAAAGATGCATTATGCAGTAGTGTTTGCATGTTGAGTTAAAGTAAAATGATTACAATTTTACAATTAGGGCATATTTGGGTAATAAACGCAATGTGTTTATATATATATATCGCGATAAATTTGTGCCAAATCTCAGGTGTTTAACGTACAAGTTACACTACTAGATGTAACAATGGTACGTATTCCCATTACAAATCTATTACATTTATAAATTCACATTACAAAAGATTACGAGAAAAGTAAAATATTAAGGTATGATGGTTTGTACCCTAAACCTCTTCTACCCGACCCTATTTCCATTCATGCATTTTCTTATCCGTCTCCCCTCCTTGAGACCGATCTCGGATGTAAATCCCGTCGGGCCTAATCAACCAAGTGCATGCCCAATAATCTTTCTTTTGGTCCTTCTCACGACACGTTTGCTTGATCTTATCATTGAACACGTCAAAAACTTGTTCTTGACTACCCTTATAAACATGGCAAAAGTAAAGAGTACTAGGA
Organism: Artemisia annua; assembly: GCA_014162995.1. Lineage (NCBI taxonomy): Eukaryota > Viridiplantae > Streptophyta > Magnoliopsida > Asterales > Asteraceae > Artemisia > Artemisia annua. The sequence goes on from LBNU01012232.1 coordinate 9,655, forward strand.
GAAAAAATGTTCTCACAAAATTTCCAATCAACGGATTGGCCAAATCCAATTGATTTCATACCAATATCGTCATCCTTTGATTTACAATGAACTTGAATCAACTCTTTGCTATTGATATCATCAACAACATTGACGATCCAACCACCTGACCAACAACTCTTGGGCTTTGCAGATACTGCGACAATGATGCAAAGTAACGTTGTGAAAAAGATGAATGTCTTCATGGAGATTTGATTTAGTGAAAGTTTTGGTTAATAAAATTGATAAATTTGTAGAATATATAAGAGGTTTCAACCATAATGTATGAAGATGAATGGTAATTAAGGATTCCAAAAGTGGACCATTAATCATATGTTACAATGCTATCCTATCGATTATTTGTGGAAATGCATGCATGGTCACTAATATAAGTATAGAACATATTATTTCTTCCAAAAAAATAGGGCAGATTCTCCTAATACCACCCTTTTCCTATTTCTCTGGCTAGCAAACATGTTTGCTTTCTATATTTAACATTTTCGTTTAAGATTTTCTTTATAGTTATATTTAGGGCTGTAAACGAACTGAACGTTCAGTGAACATTTCATGAACTGTTCGGTAAAAAGTTCGTTTATGTTCGTTCGTTTATTAAATGAACAAACATGAACAATATTTTACGTTCGTTTAGTTAATTGAACGAACGTGAACAAAAGTCTCGTCCGTTCATTTATGTTCGTGAATGTCCGACTATGCGTTCGTTAAAATTCGTTTATGTTTATTTATCTATTCATGCTCATATATCATATCTTTTAATTTTATAATTTTAAAAATTGGTTTGTTTAAACAAAACAACACTAATAAAACAATATATTGTGAAGAATTCAATAAAGTTTGTGTTTGTTTGTCTATTTTCATTTATGTTTGATCGTTTATGTTCGTTTATCGTTCGTCTAGTGCCTTAATGAACGAACATAAACGAACATGAACAACTCATTTTATTAATAAACGAACATGAACAAGAAAATTCGTCCATTTAAGCTACCGTGTCCGTTTATTTGTTCGGTTAAAATTAAATGAACGAACATGAACAAGACTCCGTTCGTGTTCGTCCAGTTCGTTTACTGCCCTAGTTATATTTTAACCTAATGCTTTAACATTTTGAACAAGTATTTTATGTACTGGAACTTAAGGGAAATGCTAACAACAACCCTTTATAGTTGTTGTTAACAATCAAATCTTCACAAAATCTGTTGACATTAAGGCATAATTACAAACAAATTTTTTATTTTTCATTAACATGACCAATAAAAGGAGTGTATTGTATTTGTATTTGAGATATTCTATCAAATTTTTAGTGATTTTGAATGTTCTTATTGGGCTTCACTTATAAGTATAGTACAGTTCAGTCCTTGATATCAACTACCATAACAAACTAACTATTCAATAATAGCAAAACATACCCCCATACTATGAAAATAAATAAAACCTTCAACTATACATTTACAGTTCTTGTAGTTCTCAGAACAAAGTTTCAGTTTCTAGATGTTCATTTCAAGCTTCTGAGCTCTTCCTTCATTTGTGACCTTATTCTCACATAGTGATGACTGATGAGAATATGACATGATTACAATGAAAGCGTTGGAATTTGCAAACGGTTAAACTTACTTCATATATCATTGGTTAAAATTTCTAGAGCACATCAATAGAACAGTCATTTACAGCTCATATGATGTTCTAAGACGATGAATACACCATGAAAGTGAACATCACAAGCTTATCAAAACAATTTGAAAATATCTCATGATTCATCTCTGTTGGACCGTAATTGATAAAGTCTTGTTGGACAAGGATACTGTAACCACCGGTAAATTTCCACTTATATTAATACTTAAACAATAGAATATTTGTCCATTTTTCACGTCTAATTTTTTTTTAAAAACATGTTAAGTATTTTCAACTTTCATTTACCACTTTACGTTATTTCAGTAGCATACTTAACGTTCAAACTAAATATTTATTAGAAATTTCATGAAACTCTAATTAATTATATATCAGATTTATATATTTAAGTCATAAACGTTAAAGTACAATACTTTGAAGCATATAAACAAGTCCTTCATGCACAAAATCTAAAAATTATAAAAACTAACCTAAACCTATTTTAAACTTACTAAACATTTAAAATACATTTTCTACCATCCTAAACTTCAAGTACAACCTTCCCTAGCCTGAGGTACAACCACAATAAGCACAAATGAATTTCTTTTGTTTTCCTACCCTACTCGACCTAAAAACTAAACTAACCAACCCTAGATTATTTTCCTAATCAATATTTACCAAACTAACCTTAAATAAGATAGTTACTTCACTTAGACTTCATGTACAACTCTCTATAGCCCATGTACCATCACCTTAAGCCAAGTCGGTTTCTTTTTAATTACCTAGTTCGAACATAACTAAAATGAAATCAAACTAGTTTTAATTTGATCCTAAGCCACAAGATATTTACTAGCCTATTTTTACTACACATCATCTTGTTCTCTGGAAATTCTACCTAGGTCAAAAGTTGTAGGCAAAACTCATGGCTAAAACTATAAACACCATGCGCCACCTTACAAACTCCTAAGTACCACCTCACTATGTCTCCTAGATTTTCCATCCATGTGGCCATAAGATAGAACAAGTATACACTTATGTGTTCTCTTTTAATCCATTCGAACTATTTAACCAGCTCATGGACATCTTTCATACACTTCATCTTGTCCCTTTATGATAAACACATGATGACCATGATACTCTCTAGAAGCCTAGACTACTCCATCTATAAATATCAACACTTATCCTTCACTGCTACTCACACCCTACGCGAAACAGATTACACAGCCTTACACACTGATATCTGCTGATCCTAGAGTCCTAATAGAAGTCCAAGAAAGAGTTTAGAGCAGCTTAGGTGAAGAAGAAGCCTAGTATCCACTTTCCAAGTCACATTGCTCAAAAACCTGATCTTAATCGAATTTAGAATCAAGTAAGTACTCCAGCCCTTTTCAATCACTTTTGTAAACTTTAAATACCCTTAAACTTACTGCTAAACAAGTCTTAATAGCTAGCTTAGGCCAAAAACCATGTTTCCATTTCTTTCTGATATTAACAGTAAACAAACGCACCCCCCTTATAGTATAGTTTTCGCTACACTTTAACCTACGTTATGAGCCTTTTAAACAATATAAGTAAACGTTAAATATGTTATAAAACGAGCTAAGGGTTTCTGTAAGAATTGAACATGTTTCTGATCTTTTTCTATTTTCTGTCTTTGACGCTAAACAGTCCCAAACGCCCCACTTAGAGCCTATATTTAAGCAACAAGTTAAAGGTATTAGATTCAGCCAATTAGCTCTTTTCACCACCACCTAGCACACTTCAATTTGCCCCCATAATCTGGTTAAAAGGCCCAAGTATCACGGTTTTATTTCAGCCTCTTTTCTGGTCGCGAGCCATAAAACTAAACACCTTTACTTATTTTTTTCGACATGTTTTCTAAACAAGAGACCCTAAAACCTTTCAAGTATAGACTAAATAAGTTTATAAACATGTTACTATGCTTAAAAGGTCAAGTGGTAAGCTTTAAAATCAGAAACCAAACTGTTTCAATGCTGTCCCATAACGAGACTATGTTCCAGGTACCCAACTTTGTCCAATTAATTGACCAAATGAAGTTCAAAAATTCTGAAACTTGGCTATATTAGAGACCTTACAGGATAGATATTGAAGAAATAAAAGCTTCATAAAAATATTGCAAGGTCTCATTTATATTTGACCTCCTTTTGGGCCTGTCACCCACTGAAATTACTCTTTTTGTCAAAACGCCCCAACCCCTCCACTTTGGTAAATTATTTCGACCAAACCATAAGAGCTCATGACCTCTAGTTTGAACCATTAGATAGACCACCTGGCAAATACTTGAAAGGATCTAGAACTTTGTAAAAACCTTGTACGGCCTCGTCTAAAACTGAGCTTGTTTTTGTCTTGTTAGCACATACCAAACGTACCCTTTTATTATTTTCTTTGAAAAACTATAGAGTAATTTTTGTAATAAATAAAAGATGGAGTTTTCTTGAGCCAAAATTGTAAATATTTCAAAGTTATAAGTACAAGGACTGTTTTTGCCAATAAACCATAGTAGAGGGTATAAAGTGTCAATTTTAGAAAATACAAGGGTATAAAGTGTAATATTTTTATAGTATATTTTTACTATATAATGATTCGGGAATTCGATAAAAACTTATATAAGAAATATATTTAACGATTCGGAACTTGTTATGAAACCAATATATATGTAATATATCGATATCAAATAACAACCCAAAAAAAGGAAATAGGATAAAATCTATTTATCAACAAACTTTTGAAGAAACTTCATATTGAACACTTAACGTTTAAGTCATCAACAAAACAAATAGTAAACTTACATAAATATATATACTGAAAAACTTGACATATCAACTCAGGTTACGTGTCGGAGACGTTTATCAACTTTACTTAAATTTGTTTTCCATCCAGACTACTGTAACATCAAGGTGAGTTCATAGTCCCACTATTTTTATACGTTTTTCAAACTTGTGGAGAGATACATGCTACAAAACCGAACACAAGTATTTTTCTGTATGCTATCCTGATTGATATTGCCTAAGTTGTCATTGTTGGCATTTCTGATAAAGACCCTCGTTGACATTGGAAAACGATAAACTCCTACAGGAGGGCATTATTACTTTCGTTTAATTATGTTAGTAATCTAAATCATAACTCTTTACTATGATGCCATCATAACTCTTTACTATGATGCTTACTGTTAAGGTTTGCGCATCATGAGGCTTAGAGCAATATCTACTGAACGTTGACATTACTGATTTCTTATTTCTTAGCTTGTGTTCAACTTATTATTTCTATAAACGCTATGGATTCACTCAACCTTTTTGTTGACTTTTAGCATGTTTATCTCATGTTTATATTAAACGAGGATGGCATGAAGAGGCACGGGTACGGAAAGAAGGCTAAAGATTTTATAAATTATTTGACAAACTATAAAACCTACTGGGACCTCATTTTGTAAACTCTGATATTTGAATAATAAAATCTTTTAAAAACGACTCGATTAAAAATCGTTTTCTATTATTATAACTGTTGTGCCATGAAGTAACACCCAGCTTTAATTCCGCTGCGTATCCCAAATTTGGGGGTGTTACAGATACTTATGTAATATTATAAACACGAAGGACCAATAGTGTTAGTTAGATAGTTAGTAACCGAAAAGTAGTTATTGGCGGTTACAGAAGTTAGTTATAAGTTAGTTAGAATCGGTTATTACCGAAGGGACATGATGGTTCCTTCACACCGGTTGGAAACCTATAAATAGATTAATATGTGTAATGTTTTAAAGTGTGTCAAAATTAAAAACAATGTAACAGATTTATGTTGTTCATATTATAATGAATCGATTCTTGTATATCTTGTTCTTAAATCGATCCTGGAAACCACGTATATACCTGTGCAAAACTGGTATCAGAGCGAAGGTTGCAAGATTACAAGATGTTTGATTCAAAAGAAAAGACACCAAGGAATACGCTAGCCAAGGAATACGGTGGAACTTTGTTGGTGACTGCTGGAACGCGGCAACAAAGAGAGAAAGAGACAACGTTGGAAGGACTTTGTGAGGATTGCTGGAACGCAACACAAAGGGAAAAGTGGTAAACGTTTTAACGCTCGGATAAGTAGCGTGGTACCGAAGAAAAGGCTAGCGGAGAAAAGACTTCTATGGGTTGTTACTTGGGCTAACACAAACGGATGAGGAAGCGGTAAAGAGATGTATAGAGAATATATTGGCATGGTAAAAGTGTACTATGAAGAGGCAAAAAGAATGCAAGGAAAACCAGAAATTTTGGCAGGAAATAGCAGAGGTACTGCAGACATTGAAGGACCACAGGTTGATGCAAGGTTAGATGCTGAAGTAGAGGATGCACTAGATGGAACTCCAAGATGCAAGACTGCAAAAAAGTTGGTGTTAGATTGAAAGGCAACATGGAAGAGAACGCGGAGAAGAGTGTGAAGATTCGAAGAACAAGACTTACACAATTAGGGGGGAATTGTTGGACCGTAATTGATAAAGTCTTGTTGGACAAGGATACTTATGTAATATTATAAACACGAAGGACCAATAGTGTTAGTTAGATAGTTAGTAACCGAAAAGTAGTTATTGGCGGTTACAGAAGTTAGTTATAAGTTAGTTAGAATCGGTTATTACCGAAGGGACATGATGGTTCCTTCACACCGGTTGGAAACCTATAAATAGATTAGTATGTGTAATGTTTTAAAGTGTGTCAAAATTAAAAACAATGTAACAGATTTATGTTGTTCATATTATAATGAATCGATTCTTGTATATCTTGTTCTTAAATCGATCCTGGAAACCACGTATATACCTGTGCAAAAATCTCTACGTAATAGCACACACACCTCTTGTTTATGCAATTAACCAGGGCATGCAGAAAGATGGGAGGGAGATATAATTTACTAGTTTGCCGGTCTTAATTGATAATAAAGACGAGGAAACCAACTTTGACAATGAACTTGCTACAAAGAAGGTAGACTTAAAGATGCAAAGTGAAATTCCAATTCAGCGTCATGCTTGTTTTAACCATTGATGCTTACACACTTTCTAATTTTAGGAACACTAATTGTCTAACGTTATATAAGGTGTTTCTTTGGCTTTGTATGAGTTTGATTGTGGTTTTCGCACATCACTTGTACAAATATTGCAATTCAAAATATCTATGCAGTTACGCCAGGATCGTGAGGTCTGAGAGATAGTGTAAACTGACAGAATCATTGTCCATATAATATCAATAAATTAGAAAACTCACTTTCTTTTCAGAAACTACTCTCTTTTATTGTCCATCCTCATTAGACCATTATCACTATAAAACAACACCACTGACTTTAAATCGCAGGTAGGCAGTTGAAAGTTATCAGAAAGTATGATGGCTTGCACATGAAAAATTATGGGCCAGAAACTATGATGCACAAGAATCCTAAAACAATTATTCTATTAGTATAAGAAGATTGGAAACATGCAACATCAATACATTAACTGTTGTTTCAAATTGAGTGACTCATCAATTGGTGATTGGTAAAATTTTAACTTGGGATGTCTTGGAAAAGAAAATGCTGAACTAAAAGGCATGTGATCGAGTGACTCGTCAACGAGGAGGTTGTGTCTTCAAGTCTCGATTGGGACATAGGTGTGGTATTAGGTGTATAACATGTGTAAATCTCTGCCTTCGGAAAAAAGATTTGGTGAAGTTTTTACGTAAATACTAAATTAAAGCACGTGAAGACAGGGACCGGTGCCTCCTTTCTTATAAGCATCGGGAACACTAGAGTAGCTGTAGAGAAAGTTTGACATTTCCCAACCATAATCAGGCCTCCTACATATGGACATTTGTGGCCAACGGTTGATTCTCACATAATGCTTCCTCATCTTTCCATCCGCCGTGAAACTTGTAACTATGGAGTAACAAGATTCATGGCCACCCCACACCTTGTCACCAGGATCAGCCGTTTGGCTCCCATCTTGATGAAAGTAGCGGCGCATTGATGGCTCCGTCCCTATCCAAAATGGGTCCAAGTTACGCCAGTATTCTGGAGCTTCCTGTTGGTAATAATGGAAGAATAAACCTTATTAGAGGTTTCAGATCATTAGCCAATCTTAAAATAGCAAGCAACATGATCATGTGGGAGAATGATATGGTGGCCATAAAGTTACAATGAGAAGAATGGGTAATGGATCAAAATGGTAGGGTCGGGTGGGCTGGGTAACGTGTCAAAATGGGTAACTTTCGGCACAGTTGGAGTTGGGTTGGGTTGACCCAAAAAATACTCTTTACAATTTCTTAGATCTTTATGTGTACATCTGAGTCAAAAGACTCGCCCTCTCCTATAAATTATGCATTGAAAAAAAAAACCTTCAGACGAATTCAACCTGTTTGACCCGTTCGACAAGTTTCCTTTTAACTTTTCTTTTATTTGCACATTTGATCCGCTAGATGTAAAACATAACTCAAATCGACACATTCTGAATAGATAGAATAAATAGAGAAATTTAACATGCATAAGCTGTGAAAGTTGAATTCTTGAGGTTAGTTACTACTAGTATATAGCATCAACATAGTATCGAGAGCATCACAATAAGTAGCAAAGTACGTGCCTTTTTGAAGTGAAACTCCCAAGTATGATCCCAAAGATCTTCCTTCATGATCCTATTCTGATAAAGAACCGTTGTTTATAAGATCATACAATTCTATTTAAAAATGAAATAATTAACGGTCGTGGGGAAGCAATTTACCCGTTTGCCATCTTTAACGGATAATGAGAAAGCGGACAGCTTTGACAACCCCTCAACTCGGGGCAAACGTGGTAGATGAGCTTTTCCAGCCCATAGCTCTTCACACTATCAGAAAGAAAGGCACATAAAAGTTAGGGTCATATGTTTTCTTTCCTACTGATAACATTATAACGTAATTCAAACAGTTTTGTGTTCAAAGCTTTTAAATTTAGAGCATATATGCTACTTTGCTAAAATCACGACGTTAACTGATGAAGAATTAGTGAAAATAACTCTAATAGACAAACAAACATTAAATCAGCACGACCCGTACCAATCTAACAGAAACTCCTGCAATAGCTCCAAATATCATGCAGAAGCATGAAAGTAACCAAAACTTTAAATCACATAATAATTAATACAATGAACAAGTTGATCTTGAAACAAAACTAATAAACAACAATAGCAAGTAAAGGTGGATGTGTAGGTTGGCTTACATGTCATTTTTTAGCATGGATTTGGTCAAGCTGCCCATAGAAAAAACCTGCCATTTTTTTGCATGGATTTGGTCAAGCTGCCCAAAAAAAACACCATGTTCATTTCTTAAAATAAAATCTTAATATATTAGTAGAATGGAGTAGGCATACAAGTTAGTCATATTCTTAGACATGTTAATCACTACTCATTAGTTGGAATTTTTAGACATGTCAATCACTACTCATTAATAAACATAAAAGATTGTATGCACTATATATACACTTGGTGTGACTTAAGCATCTCCAAGGTGGCCTAGTTGTAAGCCGACCCGAAAGCCTCATAAAAGGTTCAAACCTCGTTGGTTGAACATCTCGATATGGCCATGGAAGAGTCCAGAAGCAACTAGAGGATACCAGTTAGGCGTGTGCATAATAATAATAATAATAATAATAATAATAATAATAATAATAATAATAATAATAATAATAATAATAATAATAATAAATAAGTAAAAAAAAAACCTCGACTTTCCTAGGGTAGCCTAAATAGAGACCCCTCTCCATCCATTTGTGACTTTTAACCACTTCAATTATTAGCTAAATATATTTTGACCCGTTAAAATAAATAATAATCCAAAAGGACCCATCCTTAAGTAAATGGGTTAAAATCGCCACGTCTTAATCTTAGTAGGTCATAGGGTTTGCACACATGCAAGTTTCAACCCTTTTAGATAACTCATCAACATTCAGGTTTGTTTCTTATAGATACACTAGTTATAATGCCCGCGCACGCGCGGGTTTTTTTTAAAATTTTTTGAATCATATATTTTTATTTATTAAAAAACAAATAATTTAATCTTTGTTTGTTTGATTTATGATGTTTAATTATAGTTTTTTATTATTAAAGATAATTATTTAAAAATTTTAATCCTATTGTTAATTGCATCTTATCTATATTTTTTGTATTTATCTTCTACTTGTGTTATGGATAAATATAAAATATTATCTAATAAGAAAATAATCTTTTTTTCTAAATAATATTATTACTAAATAAGGTATGGTTTAGTTTTTTTGAAATGGAAAAGTCCCCACTTGGGGTTTTGTTTTATTATATAAAAGATATAAATATTTTTTTACAAACTTTAACTTGCACTATTCCTTTTCTATGTTTTCTCGAGCCATATTCCATAAGATCACCAATATATTATAGTATTATGTTTTCTCTATGTTTTCTCGAGCCATAGCAAAAAGCTAAGGAGCATGTATATCTTGAAGACATGCAGTTGAATCTGTAGTATTATGCACTAAAGATTTAATTTGTTCTAATGCTAACTCTTACATCATCAATTCTACCAAGAACTTAAGACATTAACAAATGGATTAGAACATGTAATGAGTTAATCATCAAATAAATTAAATATCATAGCCTAATGGTTAGACACTAATATCACAATAATGATATATACACATCACTAACTCATATCCATCATGATCATGCAAGAATCTTTACTCCAAAAAAAAAAAAAAAAAAAAAAAAAAAAAAAAAAAAAAAAAAAAAAAAAAAAAAAAAAAAAAAAAAAAAAACCGAATTTTCTTCAATAGATGTTACAATAAGGAAAGCTTTATTCTACATAGTGCTTTGTAGTTCCAAAGCATACCAATGGCAAGTTTGTTATGATGGTGTAAGGGTCACCCAACCATCACCTCCATCTCAGCGTCACATCAGCTTTTTAGCGTACCACTTTACCATCACTTTTAGAGACGTAGTGGTTATGACCTGACCAAATACATAAACAATTTGCCCTACAATATACCCCAAAGGCTAAAAAAGGGTGCGTTTCAGTTATGTGGTATCAAATATGTGTGCATATATACCTTTTTAGACCAAATGGTATCACTAGAAGCCACACTACGCCATCCAATCGACACTAGAAGTGCGGTAGCCACGCTGCGTGCATCGAGATGGCTAAGTATTATCAACATGATATCAAAGCCAAAAACGTCTAATGGGTCATGCAAGTTACACTCTTTTTTCATCAAGTTAGTTTTTCTTTTCTTACATCTTTCTGATATCTCATAATCATAATCAACATCATTTTCGGGTACGTACCCATCTTCCACAATGCTATGATCACTATCTTTTATCATGAGTTGAAGTAAAAAAAAATGAAAACTTTAGCAACTAGGCAACATGGGAATGTGGATATATATACAATCTTTATGTTAACTTGTCTTCTAAGGAATAAATAGCAAGCAGATGAGTGCTTAGTGCGCATTGGGTGTTGGGACTTCTTATTTAAATGCATGGCCATGAAAATGAACGTTCACTACTTGACTCGTTTGTTTTTTCCTTATTTTGTTGTTTTGTTAACAAGGTGGTGATGCACCTATTTGGTTCATGTGGTTCATGTTACAGTATATTTTAATTAGTTTAAAGCCATAAAATAACAAGATATTTGCAAAATTTACTGACTTGTAACTCTTATTTTATTTTTATTAACAAATAATCAAAGTTATAAATAGCGTGAGATTTGACGTGATGGCATGGTCAAACTCACGGATTAGGAGTCATAGCAAAGACACGATATTTTTTGTTTTTAAAACGTGACTTAATTAAAGCGGCACAACACACACACACATAACTATATATATATATATATATATATATATATATATATATATATATATATATATATATATATATATATAGTTTACAAAAAATGTTATATAAGGACTAAAGTAAAAAACTATAATAGTATGAAATCTTCTTCGTTTCTTTAACAGAATATCTTCATGAGAGTTAAATTCAAAAAAAGCGGCACGCCTCGCGCCTTAGCATGCCTTTCCGCCCCCCATCTCATGTTACGCCTAGAGCCGACACCTTCATCTATTTCATAACGTGGAAGTAACGTCTACCTGCAAATAACCTATCAAACTTCCAAATTTTGTTCCACTATCACTAAAATAGTAACCAAGTACATGTTGAGCTGATCGTTCACTTTCTACGTAATTAGTATTTATCTTTCATCATTAAATGGACAATTTGATGATTAGGTGAATCCTATGTGGTATTTTTAGTGTTAAGGTGGTACTTTGAAAAATTAAGATGCTATTTGGAAAAATTAAAACACCACCACTGGATACAAAATCAAACAACATGAAAAATTACCAATTGCTAGCATATTATAGCTAGCTAATGTGAAAACTTGCACCACAAAATTATGGACAATTTTACTCCACTATCAACAAAATGGTAACTTAAGTACATGTTGAGCAGATTATTTATTTTCCACATAATTATTATTTATCTTGAGTATGAATCACAAAGAGTTCACAAAATAAAATCTAAAAAAAAAGATTGTCATATTTGGATTGGTAAATTTTAAAATATTTTTTCATTCTTTTCTTTGTTACAACCAATCATACATCAACAAGTAATTTTTTGGATTTTATTTTGTAAACTCCTTGTGGTTCTAGCAATACTCATTTAACTTTTATCTTTATATGAACAGTTTGATGATTAGGTGAATCCTATGTGGTATTTTTAGTGTTAAAGTGGCATTTTGAAAAATTAATGTGGTATTTTGAAAAATTAAAACAACACCACTGGATACACAAAATCAAACAACATGAAAAATTGTCAATTGCTAGCATATTATAGCTAGCAAATGTGAAAACTTGCACCACAAAATTATGAAAATGATTAGAAGACCTAATTCACATGACTAATATTGTGCCTAAATAATTCAATATTTGATAAATGCATTACACAATTTCACTAATATTGTGCCTAAATAATTTAATATTTGATAAATGCATTACACAATTTCTCGCTCACAATATTTACCTTTGATTTTGCCACATGTAATCTTTTTTTAAGCACAACTGCACACAAACATAGGCACATGAATTAGATGTAAATCAATACTCCAAAACTATATACACAAACAAGAAAGCGTATTCACATTCAAATACGCGTGCATACCTTTTTAGACCAAATGGTATCACTAGAAGCCACACTACGCCATCCACGCGACACTAGAAGTGTCGTAGCCACTGCACGCTGCCTGCATCGAGATGGCTAAGTATCATCAACATGATATCAGAGCAATAAAAAAAAAAACGTCTAATGGTTCATGCAAGTTGCACTCTTTTTTTCATCAACTTACTCTTTCTTTTCTTACATCTTTCCGATATCGCATGCATCATAAATTCATAATCATCATGATCATCATCATCATTTTCGGGTTCGTACCCATCATCCAAAATATTATGATCACTATCTTTAATTTTATCATGAGTTGAAGCAAAAAACAATTTTATGATCACCATCTTTTATCATGAGTACGTTGAAACAAAAAATAAAAAGATTTAGCAAATAGGCCAAGTGGGCATGTGAATATACAAGAAGGTCATGTTAGAGAACCCTAGAAATGGGTAGATATAGTAAACAAGTGACCGACAGGATATCTGTGCATAATTTGCAAATGTATGGTCGGCTGCTACGATAATGACACGTGTACGCAATGTGGTCTATGACTCTTGTTTGTGAACTTGTACTTCCAAACAACAGGTAGTACCAGGATTTACACGTATGATGTGTCATTTGTTATATATAGATCAATAGAATGCTTTAAAGAAGGGAAAGAGGAATTTCTCATTCTTTGTGGATGTCGATCTCGTGCTTTATTCACTTAGAATACGGGGGATTGATTAGAAACTTCTCGTAGAAGCATATTGATACCAGGATTGTTTCACGCGTACAAAAATAAAATACAAAATTAACATACAACAAGTATGGTACCTTAGTTTTATCACCTCATGAGTTGATCCGTTACATATTTTCACAGAAAACTACTTTTAAACTATAATAGCTAAACTACTTTTTAAGTAATCATCGTGTAGCAAAGACAACTTTGAATCGGTTAGAACAGACCACACAAAGCCAACCACTGAAAAAGTGGTTTGGATCAGTTAAAAGCCTAAAAGCACTCGGTATGATGTCTTTCTAAGGTGAGTTATGGGATAACTTAGTCGCGTTAAGGTGAGTTATACCATACCGTGGTGTTGCGTTATTGCCACGTTAACGTGGTGTGTTAAACTCTTAACGCAGCGTAAAGAGTGTTAATTTTTGGTGAGTTATGGGATAACTCATAAAATTATTATACCGCCCTCAAGTTATGGAATACCTCAGTTTGATCGACGTGACAGTGCGTTAAAGGATAACTCGAGGTTATCATACCTTGTGCTCTAAAGAACACTCACTTATGTTTGAAGGTTAATGGGTCATTAATTATGTATATGAACATTAAAATAGGTAAGTTTGTCCACATTGTATACGGAGTATTATAGTTTCAACCAATTAAGACTTCAAGTATGTGAAATGAGTGCATGTCATATAGTTTAAAGCCACTAATTGTTTAACGTCCATTTTTTCAACTCTCTTAAGATCTTGAAATTTCATAAAGTCACCACCAAAGAACTCAAAATAGCAAAATCTACATCAAATAAAAATGTTATACTATCTTTGTTATAGCACTTTTTTTTTTTTTTTTTTTTTTTTTTTTTTTTTCATAAATGTTACTCCCTCCGTCCCAAAATTATTGTCCAGTTTGAATTTTCAAAGTCAAACTGGTTCAAGTTTGACCATAAATATATACTTTTTTATTATATAATACTTGATGAAAAATTATATCATTGGAAAGTACACTTAAAACCCAATCCATTTATATATTTTGCATCAAATATTATATAACATCCACAAAAATATTTATGGTCAAAGTTAAAGAGGAAAGATTAAAAAGTCAATAGTGGACTATAAAATTGGGACGGAGGGAGTATATAGTTTAAATATACAATAATGTTTATGTTAACTTGTTTGCTAAGGAATCTTAAATAGCAAGCAGGTGAGTGATTAGTGAATACGTATCGGTTGTTGAGATCGACTTCTTCTTTTAATGCATGGTCATGCATGAAAATGAAAATGAACGTTCACTATTTGACTCTTTGTCTTTTTTTCATTATTTTGTTGTTTTCTTAACAAGATGGTGATGCACCTACTTGATTCATGTGGTTCATGTTCAATGATATCATTGGTTTGGTCAATAAAGTATATGTGGTTCATGTTATATTTCAACGATCTCATTGGTTTTGTCAATAAAGTATACGAGTGAAGACAAAAGGTTTTACAGAATCATTGACTTAATAAAGATATATAAATTAGGGGCGGCAATTCTCGACACGACACGATAAACGACACGAACCTGACACGAAGTTAAGCAGGTTTGGGTTGAGGATAAACAGGTTTGGGTCAAAAACAGGTCAACCCGTCTAACCCGTTTAATAAACGGGTCGTGTTTGGGTTGAGCAAGTATTAAACAGGTCAACACGTGAACCCGTTTATGTATATAAGCCTCTAAAA
>LBNU01012233.1:0-11684 GCA_014162995.1 Artemisia annua
TGGAGAGGAATTCTGGAAAAGGAAGCATTTTGGACGTTTTTGGAGCATAAAAGTGACGAAAACGACAAAGTCAAGAATCCAAGCTGGAAATAGTACCTGACGGCATCAAGCACCATAAGGTGACGCCATCACTCATTGAAGAAAAGGTGGATAATATTTACACTTGACGGGCCAGAAAGTTTTTAGTGCATTTACACGTGACGGCGTCACGTGTTAAAACACCAAGGCCGTCACGCTTTAAGACAAAGAGAGACGGCCCATAACCAATTCCAACCAGATGGCCTCAAGAGTGGATTTAGGCGATCAAGAAACCCTAATCACGGCGAGGTGACGACGTCACGACCCAAAGGGTGATGCTGTCAGATTGTAAAATCTATATATAATTTTCGTTTTGTCATTCATTAGGAGAGGACTTTTGGTAGGAACTTAGGGTACGAACCCTAGTCGACTTTTGCAGCTATTTTGAGGTTTCAAACCCTCTTTTCTTCCATGTTTAATTAAAGATAAGTTATCCTTTAATCATTCAATATGTCTATGTGTTGTTTGATTATATCGTATGCTTTTCTTTCCTTTAACATGCTAGGCTAGGTTTGTTTGTATTTGCTTAGGACTAATGAAACCTAGTTATTTGTGGAAAAGTAGAAGGGGGGGTTGAATAGTTTTACGTCCATTTTAAATTTATGAAAACAAGTTTGTTTTAAAAACTTCGATTCTAGTTTATGTGAATTCAAGACTTGCACTATATGAACAACTATATATATAGCTAACTAACAAACTAATATAATGTAAGTAAGTAAGTAATGAATGAGAAGAGTTAGAGAGATCAAACCACAACACAAGGATTTATAGTGTTCGGCTACAAGGACACCTTCCTTGTTCCTACTCCACTCCCCGAGTCACCTATTTATATGTAGTTAAGACGAAGTTAAAAACAAAATAAAGCATTTTCACAAGTTAGTTTGAATCGTGAATCAATAACAAGAAATATCATACATACGGAAACAAATAAAATCAAATAAACAAACAAATAAAACAAACAAAGCTTGGGTTGCCTCCCAAGAAGCGCTTTTCTTTATTAACGAGTCTTGTAGCTAGACTCAAAGTCACCGTACATTACGTGACTTCATCGTTGGTCTCGGTTTCTAGGTCATCCTCTTGTCCGGTTTTATATTCTGGTCCTAACTTCAAACAATCCTTGTAGAAACCGAATATCCTTTCCATGACATAGTCTACTCCCCTAAGTCTATCCTCGTCATTCCTATAGTAGACCGCTTGTTTAAGCTCTTTTTCAACGTTTGACAAGCTTTGGAATTGCTCTATCTTATACGGAATTTGGTAGTTCACTTCGTCGGTCTCATCCTTAAATTTAACTATCCCTAAGGAAGGTTCATAAGTCATTCTAGAGACCTCAATAAACGGTTTTCCCAAGACTACTTGAGTTAAACTTGCATCGACTATTGGGCGGATATCTTCTACAATCACAAAGTCGGTGACATAGGTGAAGTTCCCTACATAAACCGGTAATCCCCTAACTCTTCCCGTGAAGTTACTAATTCATCCCCTATCGGGGAACACCCTATACCTAAGTTGATTTTTCATTATCAAGTTGTATTGGGCTCTAGTCATGATGTTTATGGGAGATCTAGGGTCGATGTAAGCCTTCTACACATGCAAATGTCCTATATTGCATAGTATGTTGAGATTAGAAGGGTCGCCCGTTTTGATAATCGGGTTACCTAGGAAGTATGGCGTCTCAGAGTCATCGAATAAATCCTTATGGTATGCCCGTTCTTATCTAGTTGGTAAATTATTGAAGTAGTCTTCTCCATCATCTACTTCTTCAATCTTGCTTACCCTACTTTCCTCATCTACCTCGACTTCCTTAACTTCATCCCTAGGTTCATTATTTTCCTCACTCCAACCTAAGCGTCCAGAGTCACAAGGTGACCGCCGTCAGCCAACGTTGACAAAGAGTGAAATTAACTTTACACTTGACGGGCCAGAAAGATTTTTGCAAACATTTACACTGACGCCGTCAGGTGTTACAAGATGGTAGGCGTCAGGTTTATAAGCGTAAAGAGTTGACGCCCCAGAAAGGATTAGAGGGTGACGGCGTAAGAAGTGGGATCTAGGCCATCCGAGAACCCTAGTGGCGGCGAGCTGAACGGCGTCAGGACTCTATAACCTGACCGCCGTCAGATGTAAAATCTATATAAGTATATTTCCATAATTTTCATTCATAGTGTGGAAACTTTGTGGGACTTTTGGGATAAAACCCTAAGACGATTTTAGCCTGTATTTTCAAGGGTTTTTCACCTTGAATTCCTTCATGTTTCACATTAAGATAGTCCTCAACTAAATTAATCAAATATGTCTATGTGTTGTTAATATATCTTATGCTGTCTTTCAGTAACATGCTAGGCTAGATTTTTCTGTGTTTGCTTAGATCTAATGAAACCTAACTATTAATTATTGGTGATTGTGTGTTAGATACATTTAGTGAGGAATCATCATATGTATAATAGTAATATCATCAAAAATTGTTATGGTTTAAGATTAATATTACTTGCTAACATATTGCCCCTATTATATGGTCAGTCATCAAGCTGGTACCTTTATAAGAACGATTTAAGTATAAATCTATTCGTAAATTAACCTCACTAAGGGCCCCGAAATTCTGTACATAGAGTTCACTTTCAAAACGGTAGTATTTAACAGCATGACGACCATCTAGATCGGCACCCCAGTAATCACCAATAAATTGAATTATATACTAGATCCAGCAATAGGTTGTAGGAATGGACACTAAGATGACTCATTTAGAATTGGGGACCCGACACCCACCCCTATGTATTCTTGGGCCACGCGCCATGAATTATTTCGTTAGAGGAGATCTCCACAACGCGGCGCATCCCACATAAGTATGTATCTTCACCATAACTCTACCTTAATACCAATCTACCGGTAAAATAAAGCCACTTAAGTTACGGGATTCCAAGGTCTAATTTTTTACAGTACTATATGCGAATAAGTATCTTCACATTTCATGTAGGATCTAAAAAAAATCATCTCTTTATCATACAATCGTCTCCATCTCTAGCTTTGGTCCAATTTCTCGTTGATTGATACCTATCATAGAAGACAATTAATCTTGAAAGATTAGTAGTACTATTTGGTGTAGATTAGTACTTTATGAACTAATTACCGCCCTATTATCCTCCATTAAAAACCACGAATCCCCGATTATTATAACGGTTTCTAGGGTTAAAATATAAACCTAAATGAGATATCTCTAGTTAAAGGTGGTATTTTCTTTCACTTCAACCCTATTAAGAACTGCAACTCTATAAGTTGAGAGTGTGAGTCGCTTCATTTTACATAATATTCATGTTTCCTATGATATGTAGCACCACCAATTTGCCTTGCGAGTCCCAATTTGTTACCATGAATGCAGGATAAAACGATGTCTAAAATTGATATCCCTACGCCCTATCCTTTACACAAATTACACATAGTTTTGATTCTAAATAACCCATTTCATGAACCAGGATACACTGCCTGGGTGGGATTTGCAAGCTTCTCAAGATCCCTTGAGAGGTATAAAACCTTGTTGCTGGGTAGCCAATCCCACGCACTCAAGATTCTTTGGCGCCGCGGCCGGGGAATAGTTTTCGCTTAGGTAGAATTTTTTTTTATTTATTAGGCTACTTCCACTATAGATTCCTTTCTAGGTGAGATTTTTATTATTACTTTTCTTTAGGATTTCTTTATCGTATTCTATTATCTACGTTGTTTTGTTCCGTAAAAAACCAATTACCATCCGCCAACAGTTGGAAGGTGGTAACAGTCCTTGATCCCAACTAACCACACCTCTATAACACAAAACCACCAACCACAACCAAAACCAAACTCTAGAGCCCGACCGTTAGGGATATTCCCGAACTAGCCTACCATGGCTATCGTATACACCAATTGAGCTACACTCAAGGAGCCAATGTCACCTCTCTTGCGTATCCCGACATACATCCGGTTGGGTGCAGATAATGCGGTAGGTTATGTGTCATGTCCTGATGAGAGGCATGCGTTGATGTCCTGTATTGTCTCAAGACAACCCTATACTGAAGGCCCTTTCTCGCGAGAGTCGAGCGACTGTCCATAGACACTTTGATGTATGCCGATCTTACTATGGAGGACTATCGGCGGGATTGTATTGAAGATCTATGTCCAAAATTTTTACTGGCGTAAGATCTAGCTAGGTGAGCCAAGATCGATTATGTATTAGCGATCCCTACCCGCAGATCCAAAATCACCTCTTGGGATTGATCTCACCATCTTCAGCTTATTTCTATAGCTAGACTATCTCTCGCACCGGTGGCGTATATATTATCTTACTAAGCTAAAGGAATGAAATAACAATAAAATCTTAGGCGTCACGGAGTATCGAGAACTCGCCATTTAATGCCGAAACCCGTCTTAACAAAGCATGCACTCGATTCAAGGACTATACTCCATTAAAAGTCCTCACCATGCTATATGACCTTGAGCGCGAAGCCAGAATCTTCTATGAGACCATGATCAACGATATCCCCACGAGGCAAACCATATAACCACGGCGGCCGGTGGGAGGCTACGTGATCTTATAAGTGCGGAACAAATCCATCGGGAGTCTTCCTAGAAGATCTTGCTCTATAGTGGACAGCGAATTTGGAATGATCCCCGTAGATTTGAAATAAAACGGTCAAGGCAATACTGCTTTAGCCTTCGAAAATCAAGCAGTCTTTCTATCTCGTAGGATACATAGAGTCTTGAAAGGGACCAAGTCAATTCTCATGTAAATCCTACGAGGCCCCTAAACCATCAAGCCAACGTGAATAAAATCACTCCTCGTGCGAATTATTTGTATGGTCCCACGAAAATGTTTGTTGCAAGGAACTCCGCCGAACACAGCTTTTGCGGACTAACGCATCCTCTGCGTACCGGATGGATGGCGGAGAGCGAGACCAGTGGTAGCGACTTTCAAACCCGGGTATGCCAGAGCAGAAAATCCAGCTTCTTTTGAGACTTTGTCGTTTTCTTCACTTTTATGCTCCAAAAACGTCCAAATATGCATGTTTTCCAGAATTCTTCTCAAAAGTACCTAAAATGACAAAAGGAACGATTTAGGGCAATATTTGATCATATTTACTCGAATTAGGGCTTAAATGACCCCTTAAAACAGGTACACTTTTCGTCTCATAAAAAACGGACTCAAAAGACCAAAAACTGATAAAAATGCCAAATATATGCTTGTTTTTGTGTTTGCGCATGTGCATGTAACGGATATGAGAAAAGGACAAAAATAAAGACATAACGAACAAAACCGAGCACGAGATTGGAAAGAGCATGAAAAGTCGAGGCAGGGGATCATTTCTATATTTTGGATCACCTTTAAACCCAAAACTATAAAACCAAACCCTATTGTCAAATCATTTTCATCAAAAGTCCCTAAAACCCTTGCACCGTTAGTCCAAAAATTGCAAAATCAGTCCTTGTGAATAACGAGTGTTAAGTTTTACCAGTAAATAAATCCTGTCTAATCCATTACCAAAAAGCCCAATCCAATTACCCAACCCGACCAAAACCCGAATTCAATCCCAAGTCAAACCCTTTTGTAAATCGGTCAACAAAACAATAACAAAAGAAAAAAAAGGCGCGTTTATTTTTACTATTCATCGCCTTCTCCATTTTTACCTGCCCCTCTTCCAAACTTAATTACCCTCACTCAACTTTTTTAGAAGCTCTGACAAGTCAGAGAGGGATGACGCAAAAGGGGGCCAAGCTGGCAATTTGGAGGCATATCATTGGCTGAAGATCCGTGGAGGCAATCTAAGGGTGCTAAAATGATGGATTGAAATCAAGGGTGAAGATTAGAGATCTCAGAAGTTCCCAGAAACACTAGAGGCATCCCCCAAAGGCTATAAATAGAAGACCTCCTCTCAAAGCACAAGTCGTCCAATAGTTGTTGTTGAGTCCATTTTTATTGTCTTGTTTTAGCTTATTTTACTGCTTCTTTAGTTATTGTCTTTACATTTAAATTGTATTTTTATTTTCCTGTATTGTAATTCCTTAAAGTTTTAATAAAAGTCATTTTGTTTACACATTGTCTCTTTTCCTTTGATGCTTTTAAGGCTATGTTTGGCACATAAGATTGTTGAGAGATTATGCTTATTTTTTCAAGAAATAAGCTATTTAAAAAATAATCTTTGTTTGGCAGACACAACTTATAAGAGATTCTAAAAAAAAAAATCTTCCATAATCTCTTAAAACCAAAGGTTACTTCATGTAGCTTATAAAAATAATCTCTTTTTATAATCTCCAGCACCAGCACCATCTCCAGTTCCAGCAACAGTTACTTTCGCCAAACATACCCTAAATATTGTTTGTTTGATAAATAGGCTCTTCAATAAGCTCTTTTTAATCTTATACATGCTTAACAAGCTCCTCAATAGTTCATTAATCTGTTTTTAAGCACAAAATAAGCACTTGGAAGATAAGCCAGAAAAGGAAGGGCTTATAGGTCTTACCAGCTTATCATTAGATAAGCTGGAGCTTGTAGACCAGCTCTTGGAGCAGTAAAGCCCTGTTTTGAGCGAGGGCAATTGTAAGTTTTACTTAAATTTTGTTTTCAGCTTATTTTCTGCTTATTGCTTATTTGTTTACTTATTTAATGCTTATCTGTTCATTTATTGCTTAATAAACCTGTTTTAGTTCATGTCTTCTACTTTCATTCAGTTTAAATCTGTTTTCATAAAATCTGTCTTAATTCAGTTCAAAACTGCTTATTCTTGTTGCTTATTACTCAGAGCTTGTTAGTGGTTGATTAATGCTTTTTAGCCCTTCATTTGGGTAGTTATTAATCTGTTTTCATAAGTCATAGCTTGTTTTAGTTTTAATCTGTCATAAAATCAGTTTTTATATTTTAAAGGAGTGTTTGGATTTAAGTTTAAATTTAAGTAAAAATCTGTTTTAGAATCTTATGGTCATAAGTCCATTTTGTTTTAGCTTAATTTCAATCTTATAAGTAGTATTTTAGTAGTTTAAAGCTTATCTACATAGATTGATAGGTATTGAGTCAGTTTTCTAAATTTCCTAGCTTAAATCTGTCTACATCAGCTTATTTTGAATAATCTATAAAAAGTACTTTTTAGTTGTTGATTTTAAGTCTAAGTAAGTCTAATATGTGTGTTTTCAAGCTTAGTTAAAGTGTCAAAGGTCTTGTGTTTAAATTCTGAGTCTGCAAGTTTTTACACAAATCTGAAAAAACCAAAAATATCTAAGTGTCTGTCTTATCAGCTTATTTATAAGCTCTTGTTAAGTCAAAATTGTTTGAAATTAATTTTAGGAGTTCTTTGGTTGTTGATTAATGCTGTTTTTCAAGTCTTAGTTTATTCATAAACTTTTCTTATCTTATTTTGAGTGTCTAAAGTAGTAGTTTGGTCTGTCTTAAGGTCTGCAAGTTTTTAACTAAATGTGTTATCTGTCAGACTTATTAGCTTATTTTTAAGGTCAAAATTAAGTCCAGAATGTCTGAAATTGATTTTATAAGCTCTTGGGTTGTTTACCTTGACCTGTTTTTAGTTTTTATGGTTTAGATTTTTAGTTTACTAGCTTATTTTGCAGCTTAAATTCCCCTTAACAGGCTGTTTTGATGATCAGTTTTGGAGTTATTGCTTAATTTAGATTTTTTTTGCTTATTACTTTCTTTTTCTGCTCATTAAGGATTTCTCAGAGCTTATTAAGTAGTATAAAGTAGATTAGATTATCTTATTATCTTATCAGAGTGCTTATTTAGTTTTTCATAGCCTTAGCAGTTTAACTTTAGTATAAGCAGTACTAACCTTAAGTTAGTACTGCTGTGCTTATTTAGCTTATTATCTAATAGCTTAAGTCTTAATTGTAATTGTCCTACTTTAATCAATATTTATTTATAGATGCTTAATACCATATCAATATGTTATATCATATTAGCATTAATATATCAGAGCTCATATGAAGTACCCTTTTCGAGCAAAAGCTAACAAAAATATGGCTTTGCTAACATACTTGGTATCTTTTATTAGTATTCAAAGTCTTTCTTGCATATATTTTGTTAATTGATACCATTCGAACAAGCCGACGCTAAAGTCAAAGGTGATAAATTGCACCTCCTAGCTTTTTGGAATGGCAGATATTGCAAGTCTATTTCCTCATGTTGGTGCTTGGGCTACATGTCATTGTCAAAGCCTTAATGATAAAAAAAATATCCATGAGTTAGCCCCCATTCTTGGTTCATCTATCTCAAGCCAATTAACGTTTTGACTTATGCAAAGCACAGGCGTACCAACCATTTGTGTACCTTTGTGTAAGTTCAAATAATACACACCTCTTTCTCGAAAATACACCATTTTTATTTATTATTATTATTATTATTATTATTATTATTATTATTATTATTATTATTATTATTATTATTATTATTATCCACATAAAGGATACAAAGGATTTTTTCAAAAAAAATTCACAAAAAAATTCCACAAGATCGGATATGTTGGTGCATAAAAAAGTTGTGAAGTAGTTTTTCTAATTTTGAGTTTTTATGCGCTTTTTTAATACAAAAAAATAAAATTTTGATGCACAAAATTTTCTATTAGAGTGCGATGCGCAATAAAATTTTGATGCAAAAAAAATCAAATGTATTTGGGTAAAAAACGAATTTTTTGATGCACCAAAAAATGATTTAATGTACAAACGGTTTTTTTTATTTTTTATTTTTTTATTATTTTTTTTCTCATATTTTTTTCGGAAAAGTTATCCAATTCGAGAAAACTTCATTCACAACTATTTTATGCACCAACATACCCGTTCTTTTGGAATTTTTCGAGAACTTTAAAATAATAATAATAAAAAAAGGGTAAACTGCAAAAAATGCCCCTAACGTTTCGGAAAAATGCAAATATGCTCCTCATACGAAAAAAAAAATTGCAAAAAATGTACGTGACAAGGTTTCGATTTGCAAAAAATGCCCCATGTGCGTTACTGTTCATGCAAAAATGGTTTTTTCGCTAACGCTCATTAGAAAATCCCGTTAAGTGCCGTGTTAAATGACTATTTTACCCTCCTTTCCTTCTATAATCGTAATTCGACCATTTTCCTTTCTTTTCCGCCAATCACAACCAGATGTCTCAAGTACTTATAACCCCTGATTCACAAACACTATTTCTGAAATACAAATCACACATAATCGATTATACTTTTTCAATACGAAATGGACAATTCCGATAAGTTGAAGAACCCCATCCGTCCCTGCAACAACCATCACCTAAGCCGTGACAGAACCCCCACCTTGGATTACCTACATTCATCACACAGCCCTGAAAAAGAGGTTAGGATAATACCCGGTCCTGCTAGTATTGTTCAATTGGCTAAGCGTCGTAAATAAGCAGATGTTAGCGAAGGTGGCCAGGAGTGTGTAATTTCGACACAAGAGTATATTAGGAAAGTTGTTGAGGATGTGGGTGAGGATGAGGATTTTACACGTGGGCCATGGCTTAGCGTGGTTGAGTTTGTGAATGCTAATGGGGGTGAGGGGGTTGTGTTTGGATGTTTAGGTGATATCAAGAGCTTTATCAATAATGGTAAAGTTGATCAAGTTGTTGCTATAATCAAGTCGTGTACTCCAAATGCCCTTGGCGATCTTACAGTAACTTTCAAAGATCTCTCAGGTTCAATTCCTGGTGCAATACATCACAAAATCATTAACGATGAGGGGGGTTATGGAAAGGATATTCATGTAGGAGCTGCTGTGATTGTTCATAACGTTTCAGTGTTTTCTCCTAATCGATCACACCATTAACTCCATTATCTTAACATTACAAAGAAAAACATAGTTAGAGTTTTCCACAAGGATACACTTTATGGGAATGGGAGTGGGGTCGCTGGTCGGGAAATGTTAGACGAAAAAGAAATAATGAAATTGTTATAAGAAGAAGAAGAACGGGGTGAGCAAGAGTGGCGGAGTGGTGGATATCTTATTGAGCAACAGGAACATGAAATGAGGAAAGACCAAGAAGCCTTGTTACAAACACTAGAAGAAGAAGCAAGGGCTAAACAAGAGGAGGAGGAGAGACTTAGGAAAGAACGTGAGGAAGCTTGGGAACTTGGGTTGAATGGTTATTGATGAGACGAAAAGTGTCACGGTTTTAAGGGGTCATTTAAGCCCTAAGTCGTGATAATATGATCAAATATTGCCTTAAATCGTTTCTTTTGTGAATTTAGGTACTTTGGAGAGGAATTCTGGAAAAAGAAGCATTTTGGACATTTTTGGAACATAAAAGTGACGAAAACGACAAAGTCAAGAATCCAATCTGGAAACAGTACCTGACGGCGTCAAGCACCATAAGGTGACGCCGTCACTCATTGAAACGTCGCCTGGCGTCCAAACCTTGTGTTTTTAGGCCGATTGCGTCCCTTGACCAGTTTCGGCTTGGTCAACGCAAGGTTTTGGTCACAAAATGAGGGGCATAATAGTCCAATCACATTATAACCATTAGTTAACCCAAGCTAAACTACACATACAACTTGAGGGACCATCGGTGTAGTCATACGTTAACTATGTAACTTTGCCGTATCTTCTCTGATACACATATAAATGTTTTCGTGGGAATCAATAAACCCACACCCAACACAACCCCTATGGCCACCATAAGTACATAGACCTATTGAAAAACCAAATACAAACCGAAAAAATCTCAGTGACTGAAAATCCAAGACGAAATCCAAAACTTCATTTTCCATAACTCACCATGTCTTTTGGACGGAATGTTATGAACGACATGGCGGATTATATTAGCAACATGCCGGAGAACGTTATCAGCAATATTTTGAACCGTTTGTCACTAACAGAGGCGGTGACGACATCCATATTAGCGAAAAACTGGAGGTTTAAGTGGACGTTGCTCACCGATGTTATACTTGATGAGGATTTCTTTTATTTTTTGAGGAGTAAGTTTGTAGGGATGCATGTTACTAGATTGCTGCTTCAGATCAAAGGTCCCATAAGAAGCTTTGTCTTCTCTGTAGAGCCTAAACCCTTGTTTGCAAAAGATGACTTCAATTATGAAGAGATTCATGCTTGGCTGTTGTTGTTGGGTCAGCGAGGAATTGAGGAGCTCCTTATACATAACTGGTATAGTGAACCAGTTACATTGCCAACCCAAATGTACACTCGTTTGGAGTTGAAACATCTGGAACTTCATTGGTGTACGTTACCTAGTTTGGTATCCTTTGAAGGTTTGCCAAATCTATTGACCTTAGAATTGTTATCCGTCAAATTTTTGACCGGTACAATTTGGGACTTTATTGCTGGTTGTCCCTCAGTTTAGTCTCTTAAAATCAATCGTACTGATACAAAAGAGATGAGACTATTGGATATTGCACAACTTGGGAATCTGAAAAAGTTGTATTTGTCATTCGGTCTTTTGAACCAGGTCACCACAATGACAAGTTACAATATATCTCAGCTGAGTAGTCTTCCCAAACTTGAGTCCCTTACATTGGATTTTCAGGAGTGCAAGGTAATACCAATTTGAGTTTGACACTTCAAATTATAGATTTTTAAAGTAATGGCTACTAGTTATGAAATGCAATCTTTAAATATTCTGAAACTT
>LBNU01012233.1:22030-32343 GCA_014162995.1 Artemisia annua
GCTTAATACTTGTTTACGTAGTAATCTTACGTTTAATGATTTTCCATTTTGTGATCATCAAAACGTAGAGATATCGAAAAATATAAATAACGTTTTTACGCATTATTTATGTCAACATTATTGATTATTCATTGATTGGTTTGCTATTAATTGTTGTGGGTGGATGTTTATCGATGTTAGGCTTAAGAAAACTGGCAATACTCCAAATGGTAACCTTGAACGTCTTAAGAAACATGAGTCGGATGTGTACTACGGCTAAATGGTTGAACTTAATGCATAAGCCACTATTTATAATCCCTATGATTGGGCGCTTTACGTGTCGTTGTAGGAGGAGATAAGAGCTTATAGAGTTGGGGAAGATTGTACACGCCCCCACAAATGTTATTAAAGACTAAACCCGGCATCCACGCAATTGTAGCAGACCTATCAATGAATAAAAGATAACTAGGGAGTAATGAAACCTAAGTAAACACGTTTGTCTCCATATTAGAAGTCTCTCATTTTATTTTCTTGTTATTTTATTTTCATTGCATTTGTAGTAATGAAACCTAAGTAAACACGTTTGTCTCCATATTAGAAGTCTCTCATTTTATTTTCTTGTTATTTTATTTTTTTTGCATTTGTAGTTATTTGGGTTAGTTGACTAGCAACTAATTCCGCCCACTCTCCTTATATCCGAGATTTTTACTTGCTTTCCTTAAAACATAAAAATACAAAAAGAATCATCCCTCACCTTTAGACCTAGTTGAATCCATTTCAATCCTAACGAACACTATTCCCCAAGTAGAACGATCAATCCCACGGTACTTGCCACTACTCTATACTACATCGGTCAGGTACACTGCCTGGTGAGGATTGCAAGCTTCTCAAGATCCCTTGAGAAGTAAAACCTTTTGCGTAGACCGCAATCCACGCATCAGCTATGTATCTGATTCATTTTCCGATTCCGAGGAGGAGAGATTTAGGATAGAACCAAAGGAAGATTGGGAACTTGGGTGGTGTGGGTATGTATCAGATTCATTTACCGATACCGATTAAGTTGTAACAAATGTCTATGTTGACTTTAGAAGTCAAAGTACTGCTGCATATGCAAAATGCTGTTCCAAACATCAACAAGTTAAAACGTCNCGGTTTTAAGGGGTCATTTAAGCCCTAAGTCGTGATAATATGATCAAATATTTCCTTTAATCGTTTCTTTTGTGAATTTAGGTACTTTAGAGAGGAATTCTGGAAAAGGAAGTATTTTGGACGTTTTTGGAGCATAAAAGTGACGAAAACGACAAAGTCAAGAATCCAAGCTGGAAACAGTACCTGACGGCGTCAAGCACCATAAGGTGACGCCGTCACTCATTGAAGAAGAGGTGGATAATATTTACACTTGACGGGCCAGTGATGGCGTCACGTGTTAAAACACCAAGGCCGTCACGCTTTAAGACAAAAAGAGACGGCCCAAAACCAATTCCAACCAGACGGCGTCAAGAGTGGATCTAGGCGATCAAGAAACCCTAATCACGGCGAGGTGACGGCGTCACGACCCAAAGGGTGACGCCGTCAGATTGTAAAATCTATATATAATTTTCGTTTTGTCATTCATTAGCAGAGGACTTTTGGTAGGAACTTAGGGTACGAACCCTAGTCGACTTTTGCAGCTATTTTGAGGGTTCAAACCCTCTTTTCTTCCATGTTTAATTAAAGATAAGTTATCCTTTAATCATTCAATATGTCTATGTGTTGTTTGATTATATCGTATGCTTTTCTTTCCTTTAACATGCTAGACTAGGTTTGTTTGTGTTTGCTTAGGACTAATGAAACCTAGTTATTGATTATTCATTGATTCGTTTGCTATTAATTGTTGTGGGTGGATTTTTATCGATGTTAGGCTTAAGAAAACTGGCAATACTCCAAATGGTAACATGCTTGAACGTCTTAGGAAACATGAGTCGGATGTGTACTACGGCTAAATGGTTGAACTTATTGCATAAGCCACTGTTTATAATCCCTATGATTGGGCGCTTTACGTGTCATTGTAGGAGGAGATAAGAGCTTATAGAGTTGGGGAAGATTGTACACGCCCCCACAAATGTTATTAAAGACTAAAACCCGGCATCCACCCAATTGTAGCAAACCTATCAATCTATAAAAGATAACTAGGGAGTAATGAAACCAAGTAAACACGTTTGTCTCCATATTAGAAGTCTCTCATTTTATTTTCTTGTTATTTTATTTTTATTGCATTTGTAGTTATTTGGGTTAGTTGACTAGCAACTAATTCCGCCCACTCTCCCTATATCCGAGATTTTTACTTGCTTTCCTTAAAACATAAAAATACAAAAAGAATCATCCCTCACCTTTAGACCTAGTTGAATCTATTTCAATCCTAACGAACACTATTCCCCAAGTAGAACGATCAATCCCACGGTACTTGCCACTACACTATACTACATCGGTCAGGTACACTGCCTGGTGGGGATTGCAAGCTTCTCAAGATCCCTTGAGAAGTAAAACCTTTTGCGTAGACCGCAATCCACGCGTCAGCTATGTATCCGATTCATTTTCCGATTCCCAGGAGGAGAGATTTAGGATAGAACCAAAGGAAGATTGGGAACTTGGGTGGTGTGGGTATGTATCGGATTCATTTACCGATACCGATTAAGTTGTAACAAATGTCTATGTTGACTTTAGAAGTCAAAGTACTGCTGCATATGCAAAATGCTGTTCCAAACATCAACAAGTTAAAACATCTTTAAATGTTATTAATCGAAGCATATAACACAAACACAAACATATTATGCATAAGAAATTGGGTGCAATAAGATACTATTGATAAGGGTGAAGCATCACTAAACATTTAACCCATATGTGATACTTCAAGTTACATAATATCGTTTGGCAATGTACCAAAAAAATTAACCCATCACAATACCTCTACACACCCTTTGGTGTATCCGAAACAGAGGTAATATAGTTCGAGTTACATTAGTAAAATTACAAACATAATATACAACCAAATTAAACTGTTTTTGTTACTACACATTAAATAATCCCAAAAGATGATCCCATTTGTCAAACTTCAAAACCTTCTACTTGATGAACCAACAAGTGATCAACTATACCTGCACAATCAAATTAAGCAATGTAATGAGGTTAGTATAATATGCAATGCAATGTATCCAAAAAAGTATGCTAAACAATTCATTAGACTAACCTAGTCAAACTAACACCACTTTGTTTCCCAAAGAATTTGGTGCCCTTAGACCCAGCACGCAGTTAGTGATTTTGACATCACTTCTTGGTCTCACTAGACCCGCTCCTGTAACACCTGATGTCTTCTTCATATAACCACCCTCTCTAATGACAATTCCACCTGGCCTTGGCAAAACAGGTTTTTTCCTGTTAAATGCCTCATCCTCATCAACCATGATTCCTTTTCCCTTATCCACAGTCCTCTTCACCACTTTTTTATTCTTCTCGAGTTCAGGATCTGCATCACCCACAACCTTTCTTTTCAAGTTTACGCTTTTCTGCCTATTATATCTAGTCCTAAAAGGAGCTGAAGTACTAAAGCAACGCAAGCTAGCATCTTCTTCTACCCATCCGATAAACTCCCCATCTTGACCCTCTAAATCCATGTTTTTTAAATAGTATCCAGATAACCTCTATGGTTTGTGGGCAACAAACAAATATTCAAAACCAGCCCAACAACCTAGTTCCAACATTGTATGGACATCATTGTCTGTGTGGGTCAACTTTAAGCCATCTTCTAATGATTCGCTAGGCAAACAAAAGAACAATGCCCATTTTACTCCCCTAATGCTTGTTAACATATGATCCAAGCCAAGAGTAAAGGTACTTCTATCATGGACAAAGGCAAATAGTTTATAAACAGACCCTTCTACATGCCTCAATGGACCAAATTCAAAGAATCCATTTTTATGCGTCTTGAACATAATTTCATCCTCATAAGCATTTAAACCTGCCACCGTTTAAATTCGAACATCAAGAGTCAATTAAAGTAAAAAACTATTTAAACATGAAGTCTAAAGAGCTTTGCCAAACACAGCTACATGGCACTCAATATCAGTACATAACAATCTATCAAAAAGATCGCAAATAAAAAATGACACATAAATGAAGTATATTAGATTAACATACCAAGATCCGCGTGCTCTTCCTTCCCCTCCCTCTTCCTACCACTCCCAACAGGCCTTCCCCTCTTCCTTTTTGGTGACATTGTACTCGGTTTATCAGTCCCCTCCCTCTTCCTCCCACTCCCAACAGGCCTTCCCCTATTCTTTTTCTTTGACATTGTACTTGGATTATCGATTGGTACAGAAAAACCTACTTTTTTTTTCTGGGCCTTCCCCTCCCTCTTTTTTTCTCTTCAACTGCAACTACATCATTGGCTGTTCCGCTACCACTTCCAAGGGTAGGAATAGATAGCGCACCACTACCACCCATGTTTGGTTCGTTGAAAGTTTTGTTCCACATCCATTAAAGAATAACTTCTATCATATCCTTCCCTATGTTTGCATACGGACCATACTTAGCAATTACTTCATCACCAAATGTATCCAAAACTTCCTCAAACACTTGATCATCTAATAAAACTTTTCCCCAAGACTTTTCCGATGATTCCTCGCCTCCAATCAACACAGACTTTCCCTTATCATTGTTTGCGATACCCGGGTTTGATTGTGCTGTTTTTAATTTTTTTTTTAATTTTTTTTGTTTTTTTAAACCTAAGGTGACTATT
The DNA here is from genome assembly GCA_014162995.1 of Artemisia annua. NCBI lineage: Eukaryota > Viridiplantae > Streptophyta > Magnoliopsida > Asterales > Asteraceae > Artemisia > Artemisia annua. The sequence continues at coordinate 26,784 of LBNU01012233.1, forward strand.
GATTATCACTTTGAAATGAACAACGGGGTTGGTTTGGCAATTAATGTTCGATGAAAAAGCCTACTCTAGTAATCCGGTTGCTTTAATGAAGTTTATTTAAATTTGCAAATATAGTCCTTGAAGTACAATTGGCGGGTATTAATCTAGATTTGCAATTTACCCCTTTACAAAAATTGCAGCAACATAAAATATAACTAGCAGTCTTAACCTGCAGCAGTAACACACTTGGGAAGTTTAATCTTTAAATCCTACAATAGTTGTAATTCCTTAAAGCAGTCTTAAAGATACATTTGCCCCACTTTGGCTTTTGTGGGTGATGGTTGTATGGCTTTGGTGGGGAGATGATATGGAAATGTATGGTGCATAAAAATTAACAAGTAACATTTTGGACAAACAAAATTGAGAACATCAAATTAAAAACCGACCAAAGTGAAACAATCATCAACTAAATTTACACAGAATCATAAGGAAATAATACTTAATTAACTGATAAAGATCAATTACAATAAGGAAATTAATCCAAAAGATATGACAAAATGCAAGTTATCATAAGTGAATGTTTCTAAACATTCATCTTCTGAATCTTCGTCAACCTTTTTATCCTTATTCCATTTTTTCTCTAATCTCCTAACAGCCTTCACTTCTTTCCAATGTTCGTCAGACACCTCTTTAGCACGCCTTGCTCGTGCCTCTGCCCTTTCTTTATCATCCTTTTGTTTTTCCTCTTTTGCTTTTTCCTCATTGACGGCTTCTTCCTTTTCTTTTATTTTTTCCACAGCTTCAACTTCTGGTGCAACATTTTCCGTATGTTGTTTCCTGTAATGTCGTAACATACGGAAAGTTTTCTAAATTTATTTTACGAGCCAAAACATTTACTTTTGATTTTCCTTAGCTTTTGAGCTTCTTTGAACTTGTTTGGGTTTGAAAAACCGTGATATATCTTATTTAATGTGAGCGTTATTCCTTTATCAAGCCGACACAACCTAGAAAACTCGAATCGTATTGCATTTGCCAAATTATTTGAATTATATTGAGTTTGAGGAAAACTTTGAAGTTTATACTTGATTTGATGGGAAAAATGATTTCGTAAACAATGGCGCAAGTTTCGTAATTTTTTGAGTTCGTTTGCTATGTCGTTTGAGCCCCGAATCGATTTCGTGAGAAGTTTAGTCGTTTGACAGTTTTGGTCCTTTGATTTATTTTCCATTCCCACCCGTATAAATTAATATTTTCATTTCTACCCCTATATCTTTTATATTTAAACTCTTTTTAATTCATTTTTATTCATTTCACTTATCCCACTCTCTAACTAAAACTCACACACACCACACCCTTTCTTTCTCTCTTGACCCCGCCGGATTCTTCATATTTTCCGGCGATACACCAGCAGATTCCGGCGATCACCGTGCCGGAATATTTTCCGGCAAGAGTTTTTAATTGCCGATTCGATAGATCGGTTAGTGTATATTGTTTCTGGAGAGTTTCGTGCTTCGACAACCACCGGAACCCACCTCATGTGCCACCACAGTCAGCCGCCACCACCACTGACGTTTCACCACCACTCCACCACCTCTTTTCTCTTGGTAAACCGTTCACATGCGCCTCCCCTTTTCACTATTTTCATTTTATTCGAAACCCTAGTTTTATAAAACTTTAAAAAATCGATTTTGTTGTTAAATCTTTTATAAAAACTTTTTTAATAAATGTTTTGAACATAAACTCGTGTGGATCTTGCCTTCCGTCACGACTCGGTGACTCAGTGTGGATGATAGCTTGCTCAGTATCTTTTCTTTTCTTATTATTTCATGTTGTTGCGACTAGTTTTGGACTTGGAGTTTATTTAGGTCCGTTTGGTTTATTTTGTCTCGGCAGTGTTCGGTGTTGGATTTGGATATGGTTTTTGATTAGTATGGTAGATTTGTGTTTGGATGTGAGTATAGATTTAGCAGTGTTTGGAGTTAGATTGTGTTGGTGCATTCGGATGTGGATTTGGTTAAGTATTCGGAGGTGTTAGATTCTTGTGTTTCATTATGTTGTGTTTCGGATGAGTCAAGCCGTGACTCGTCTCGAGTCACGACAAAGCTTATTTAGTTATTTTGTATATTTTTTTGTTAGTGTGTTTGGTTTGGTTTCGATAGCGGTTTCGGCAACTATTTTGACATGGGAATCTTGACGAATAATATAAACTTGACTAATAATTATGAAACAATAAAACAAGTTGGTTATAGTTAAGTGGATTGTAACATTGGACTTGGATCTGGATATTAATATTGTGACGTTATTTGTGATGGACAAGGATTGGACGTCTTGGAATTACGGTGTTGGTTATTTAGACATTATGGACCCTTTGCTACGAATAATACGAAATGGTCGATAAAGCTAAACAACTAATATGAACACGAATAATACGTCCAATTGTATATTATAACTTGTGACGTTTAGCGATAAATAGGCTAATTAAGAGTCATTGACTCGGGAAAACGTTTGATAAATGGGCAGGTCATGCCGAAATTTCGTAAAATCTTTTATAAACCTAAACGTTTATGTATCTTAAAGCCTTTCAAAACTTATATGTTTTAACATCTATTTTGGGAAAACTGGGTAAAGCTGAAACTATCTATCAATGTTTTCTTTTGTTCTTTTATCTTCTCGTTTATTCTTACATTGTGGTTTCTATTTTTTTAGCGTGATTCATTATTTGATTATACATTTTACGACTTCTTAACGAGAGCGTTTTACTCCTCTTCATCATTTCTTTCTATGTGTTTGATTTCGTTTCGCCGACTTTCTTCGCCTTATTCTCGAAACTATATTTTCCTATGATCCACACGAGATTACAAATTGTTACTTCTTTTAACGCCATTGAAAACTAAACCTTTTCATATTAACGCGAGTATTCGACGAACGCTACTTTATTTATTACTTGAGAATCATTTCTGAATCATGTTACTTATTAGGTTGTGCCGATCCAAGTACCGTTGTGACTATACTTTCTTGATGACATTGTGTTTGTATGATCTTGAGGCCGTTATGCCATTACTACTTGATGCCAGTTGTGTTATTTGTAATATCTCGCATTGCTGCATACTCAGGTGAGTTCATAGCCCCACTTTTATCTATTTTAACTGCTTTGCAAACTACTTGGGGTGAGATACATGCTTTTAAATGTTTTCTGAGCATAATTGTTTATTTGGTATACTATTCCTGACTATGATGCTAAGTACTGTTTTTGCCACAAGCAAGACCCTTAGATCATGAACCATTAATCACCTGCGGGGTGAGTGCGAATATAGGGATATAGGCCTATAGGAATTGACCCTCCCACTCCTTTTGCCAGATAAGCAAATTGTGGTGTACTATATTCGATTTTGCTGGGTATAGGGCAGTACCCGGCCTTGGGGGCACTATTAAATTATGAAATTCCGCGATTATTGTCAATTTTTGATTGGTTGGTTAACGTTTTGCGTCTCATGAACTTAGCATCACTATAATATTATATGCACTGGGATGCCTCTATATATTGTATTTTACCTTGATTACCCGGTATTTGCATATGTTGCTTATATCACCTGATTAAAAATATTGTGCTCAACTACTTTAATTTAAACCTATGGATTCACTTAACCTTTATGTTGACTTTTAGCATGTTTATCTCAGGTGTTAGATGTTGCCCGCTGCATATTTTACTTGGAGGAGCTTGGCGAAGGGCATGGCTTGGTCATAGAAGACTCCGAAAACCTTTTTGGACCTATATTTCCTGCACTATCTTTTTACGATGTAAATTGAATGTTTTCAATTATAAAATTTATTCTAAAATTGTTTAAGTAAAACCGTTCTTTGTACCCTTTTGTTATGATAGCTGTAACAAACCGGAATTTTCCAGACTGATTTTAATAATAAACATTTATTTATTATAGCTAATTTGGGCATTCCTATGTATAAATTGATTTTTTGAGCATTTCTGAGCATTTCGGGTATCTGTAACGCGTACTGTAGCTTACATTCATCATTTAAAATAGTATATTTTTGTCAGTAAATGCAAATTAATCCATTTCAGATAATTACTGACAAGTTTCGTAATTTACTGAGAGTTTCTCAGATTTTCTGAAAAACAACGCCGCACACGAACCGACACCACAATAATTATGGAAAAGGTCAAGTAAATATATTTTTGAGTCAGTAAACTCATTTTATTACTTTTCTGACAAAACCGTGGCTAAAAACCTTATTTTACATATTCGTGTCCAAAAACGTCAAACCGAGACGTAACGGTTACATTTAAGCTTAAACCGACACACGATACACCCACGAGGATAAAAACCTTATTTGATCCCCTCCCTAGGATCCCAAAACCGGCCACCAACCTTTCCCCACTAATAAACACATGCAAATAACTCTTTTACCCACAAAACACCCTTTTACCCAAAGTATTTTACTTTAACTAGTTATATTTACTTATATAATGGGTAAACATATGCTTAGATCTCATTTTTCATCATCTTATCTTCTCAAAAACCTCTCTATCCGAAATTCTTAAGAAAATCAAGATCCACAATTTTTCATTGAAGTTCAAGCTAATCGGGGTGTACTTTCAAGAGTTTCGGGTTAATCGGAACGTGTTGTGGGTAAATTTGGTGCAATTTGGGGTGTTCTTGGTCTCTCCTAGCCACGTAAAAACACAACCCTTGTAAGCTCTCATCAAAACTTTTTCAATCTTGTTCATTCCATGTTCTCTTGATGTTTAATGGTGTTACCAAATGCTAAGTGTACATGTTTTGCTAAAAAGAAAAAAGATATGGTTTGACATATTGTTGCTAGTGCTCGACTTTTATGAAGTCTTCATACAAATTAGGATATTTCTTGCTTGTGTGGTAAATCTTGTTGCTTGTAGTACTAGTTTGATGATACAAATGTGATTTGTGCTAACTACGCGAGTTTAAGAAGAAATATACACTTTTATGTGTATATATGTAAATCGGCTCAAATAAAATTATTAAATTATTGGGGTTCTGAAAAACATAAAATTTTGGCTCAAGTGGTGAATTGGTGGAAGTTTTACTTGTAAGGATATAATTTATTATATATCGAATTAACCATAACTAATTATAAATAATTAGTTAAAAATATAATTTTGGCGAAATAAACTATTTTAGGACGAAATATATTATTTTTAGTTGGATAAAAATAATATTGACTAAAGTTCATGTTTTGAGGATTAAACAAAATTAAAAATGTTAATTATGTTTAATTGTATGAATTTTAGACACTAAAATTTGGTTTTGGGCCAAATGGCCCAATGGGCCCATGAAGGGTGGCGGTGAACAGTAGAACCGAGCCCATGGGAAGTTTCCAACTTTGACTTTTTGACCAAAAATTATTATCAGACGTGTAGAAATTAATTTCGATATATAACGATATATTAAACGTAACTAAAACCGTATTATATAGTTTTGGGCTAATATTGGGTTAACGGGCCCAATAGTGAAGTTTAAGCCCAATAAATATTTCGGATGATGAAAACGAGCTTTTACATATATTTGGACTTACGGTGATTACTTTT
>LBNU01012233.1:39098-57030 GCA_014162995.1 Artemisia annua
TATATATATATATATATTACTTATGAATTGTAAAGATGAATACAACGCATGGATGTTCCGTTGTACAAACTCTCACCATACACTTTCACCACGAGCCATCACCAAAAGTTTTTCTAATAAATTACTTTTGAAATGTACGTACCACACAACAAGCAAGAAATACACGAGCACTTGGTCACACATAACACCTTTTTCAAAGGAGTCAAAACACTCTTATTTTACGAGACGTATTCTGAGATAACCGCATACTTATTAGGTTGTGCCGATCTCATGCCGTTGAGCCTATATATCTTGATACTGTTGTGATATGCCCTAGATGCCAGTTGTGTCAGTTGTGATATTTTGCATTTCTTCATATTGAGGTGAGTTCATACCCCCTGTTTTACTCGTTTTATAAATGTTTTGGGGGAGGATACATGCTCGTTTTACTAAATCCAGTATTTGCATTACTTAAACATATGAAATGTTTACTCGAAGAACTTTATGTGATTCGCTAAATTACTTGTCGGGTTATTTAACCGCATGACTTGTTTTATCGTTATGAACTGGATTATTTTACTATGGACACAAGTGTTTGAATTGTATACTTAAGTTGATAGCCCTATTTCTTATAAGTACTGTTTTATAAAAAATATGCAAAACTGTTTTCATGGACCAAAACTGAACTTGTTTTTACACACTGGTATGCGGAGACCTAAGTTGCTTGAATCCCACTTTGCCCACCATCAACAACCGTCAATTCCTGCTGGGAAACGCGTATGTTATAAATAGATCTATTGAGGGTGACTCCTCCGTTCGGTTGGCTATACAGTAGGCCAAAGCGGACGTATACCATGACGACCTTTTGCCGAGTGACTGGGGATTATCACTCGCGGGCACCTTTATTTGTACTTATGCCTTTGGTATGCTTGTCTAGTTCGGTTTGTTGAGCTTAGTGTTGCATACGGGATTAGTGTGTACTTGTTGATTATTGCTATGGTCCATCCATGCTTATTTACTGTAAACTTTATGATTTGCACTTTATGCCTTATACTGTAGAGGCTACTTTACTGATTTTTCTCCGTGAGTAAAGCGGAGGTCACTAGAACTGAACTTTATTTTATATGAGAACGATTTTCACACTCGAAAACCTTGTGGTCCACAATTCTTTTACACTGAATTGCTATTTACATAAACTTATGAACTCACCAACCTCGTGTTGACACTTTAGCATGTATTTTCAGGTTTAAAGCGATAGATTACTATTGGAGGCTTTTGGCAGGGCATGGCATGGTCATAGATGACTCTGATATATTTGGGACCGTTTTATTTCTTTTATAGACTTATACTTCCACACTATTTTGGAACACTGTAAACAAAAATACTTTTGAATATAGAGATTTCTCTTAAACGGTTGAGTTAAAACCGTTCTTTGTACTTTGTGTTGTGATACCAATTTAGTAGCACCCAATCATGTATGCTTCCGCGATTTTCTATTTTTGGGTGTGTTACAATAACAATCGAGTAGCACCCCCAGAATTGTATGCTTCCGCTGATCTGGTTTTCAGGGTGTTAAAGATGGTATCAGAGCCAAGGTTATAGAGAACTAGTATTTTCAAAAACCCAAACTATAACCATTTTTACTATGACCAAAACGTGCCTGCCTGCCAAGCCGATGCCTCGCGTGTGATTTTAATTGATGATATGTTTGATTATATGCTTAATGATATATCCGATGAGATATGTGCCTTGTTTTTTGATGATTCATGCTCACCCCATTTTTGCTATTCACTATAAGTATTGTTATATACTTACGTCGATGCGCCGCACTTGTCACGGGTTACGCTATTTCCTTGCGTAACACATTATTTGATTTCGAGTTTGGATACTCGTCATGGTTTTCAAAAATGATTTTAAAGTGAGGGACATGGTACTAGTATAACTAAGCAGAGTATCCCGAAATTCATTGATCCTCGGTTGAAAGTAGAACTGATCACCTATAATCAACCAAGTATAGCGGGGACGTGGCTTGATCACCTACGTCTCAGAAATGAATTTTGTGATCAATCCGGGTGTAGTTATAACAGGATTATGTTTCGGGATGATTTTTCTATTTTTGGAAAAATGGTAAAGTTTTGCATATGCACACGACACACTGGCATCACAACACTTCGCGAATTGAATGGCACTTCGAATCGTTGCACCTCTCCGCGTATATGGAATTTTTGTTCGTCACCATTATTACGTTCACACCAGGTCGGGCGAGACCGATCGGTTACCGTTTTGGTTTCGAGTTGTCTATTTTAACTCGTTCGGTATTATATTTAACACGTTTGAGTTATTGTATTGTTTGTATTTGGTTTTGGCTTTGTTTGAATTTGGATTTCTTGATCCCGTGATTTTGAGTCTCGTTTGAATTCGTTTCTCTGGCCTTTTTAGGGGTATGTTACAGCCCTCACTGCCCCAAACCTTACACTCTGTTGATGAACCGGGATTGATCACTAGTCGTCTAAGAATGACCGTTCCCTAGCGCTTGTAAGATGAATCTTTTGATGGAACTAACACAATGATACAACCAATGAATCTTCGAATAGACATAGAAAACATATGATAGGCTGATTGTGACCTAGCAGGAGCCTTAAGAACTTATGTAGCAACATGAGCTACTATTTTTGGAAGAGATACCTAACCCTCCACCTATCCCTCAGTAATACCAGATGCCTACCTTACTACTCCCTTTATAAAACGATGAACTACGGTATGTTATTTTTCGAAATATATCTCTACAAAATGATACGATATTTTGAAAACGTTATTTCGGGAAAACTGTTTTGACCATGCTATTTTGGGTACGCTATTTTAACACATTATTCCGAATACCATTTTGAACGTTAAACATTGGTTTCGCTATTTGAAAATGTGTTAAATTGATATACTACTTGAAAACTATTTTAGGGGTATGTTACCTTGGGTACGCTAATTTGACAAACTATTTGGATTACTATCTTGGACAACTGATGCGGTCGCGATGTATCGTTGCGGTTTAGCAGTATTAATGCTTACTCAAGTTTTAAATTTATATTTAGCCGACTTATCAATAACACACACACCTAACGAGCGGTGTACCCGGTCAGTATGAATATAATGGTAAGTAGAGTGTCGATCACTAAGAGTGGAACGTATTATCTAGTTATCCTAATCAGTATTTTAAAATCCTAAGTTAGTTTTACAGCCTAATCTAACGAAAGGGGGTTCAGCCTGAGAGACTGGCACAGTTTGGTTTTATTAAACAGTAAATTAAACTAATGAGCACGAATCAGCGAATAGCAAACACGTACACAAATAGATAGTTAGAAGCAAAAGAAGGCTTGTCCTGATAGTTAAGTAGCTTGTCACTTGTTTTATTGCTAGTTCTATATGAAGTGTATATAATTAAACCTTTCTCGTTGGATCGCATAATATCGGCGAGTAAACCCTTAATGATTACTTATGATTATCCTATTTATCTAAAGACATCAGCTAAATAGGCGAGGAACAGGTATGGTAGGCCAGAAGAGTCAGGAAAACACAGAGGTAATCAATGCACTAATATAAGTCACCAAAGACATCATCATATAGACTTTAATTGATGGGAAAGCAATATTAAGGGGTGCGGTTTGGTGGCCGATGTCAACCCATCAATTTTGATGAATTAAAGTGTACTATTACAGTAAAACAAAACTACTTAATGAATTAAATACATACAGGACCTTCTTACAGCTCTAATATCTTCGATTTGGGTGTGTCTTGTGATGCTTCTTCGACTGAGTTCGTCTCCTTAGGGTTATGTTGCACACAAAATTCGTATATGTCTTGGGGTATTTATAGTTTCTATCAGAGGGTACGATGCGGCGCATGACATGGGTAGATGCGGCGTATGTACTTAACTTCGCGTGGGGTTTAAGATTAATATATTCTGGAATATTCGTACACCGTCTTTAGATGCGGCGTAACTTGATTCTTTATGCGGCTTATATCCTTCAGTGTCTTGGATTGTATCTGGTGAAGTCTTGATAGTGATACGCCGTATGTAAGAAGTATAATGCGGTGTATCTGGAGTAGAACAAGCTTGATCTTCTTCGTTGACCAAAGTTTCATAAGTGGCGCATGGTAGAATTCTATGCGGCGCATTCTTCAAAGTCAGGCAATGGTCTTCGAATTCATCTAAGTATGATATTGCGGCGTATCTGTTGATAGAGATACGGCGCATCTTCTGGATTTCAGTAGACTTTTGACATCTTGCTTGTTTTGCTCCATAATTCGTCCAAAATCGCCAAGTTTTACCAATTGCTTGTTTTTACCTGAGAATTACTAATGTAAACAATTAAGTATCGATTCTCATAGATAATGTAATAAACAAGTCAAATAAATAGGATAAATGATGACAATAATATGTACTTATTTGATGCCATCAAATATCCCCCACTTGAACTTTACTTGTCCCAAGTAAACCTTAGGTTAAAATTATGAAAATGTATCTTAAAATGTATTAGGATTTATTTATATCATTAAGCACGTATTCGTTTTATCATAATCACACAACCAAATGCTTAACGAAGTAGAAATAAAATAAATTTTCAATATCAAAACAATTCTAAATCGTTTAGTTGCTTAGTTGTGACGAATATTCTATCAGCTTGACAAGTATACACATCTCCCCCACTAAAGCCAAGGGGTAACAAGTCTAAAGCGGTAAATAGGGTTTAGAGGCTTAAGGATTAAACCTAGCTTCGTTCAAACATTTCCTGCATAAACTTAGTAGATCGATGGCGCGAGTCTTCGACGCTTCAACTAACGGATGGTCACTAGTGCACTTCTTGGATTGCTGGCGCGTTATTTGCATAACGGATGGTCACCAAGTCATACACTAGATCGCTAGCGCATTAGTCAATTAATCTAATACTCGGATGGTCACTACCTTATTCATACATTTAATATTTTCACTAAGCCATCATTATATCCGGATGCTCGAATGCTAACAACGAATATAACAATACGGTTGGGTAAGGATAACATTTAGGATATAAATTGGTGTAAAATAAAAAGAAACAAACAAATAGATTAAAATCCTAAGTGTGGTTAATTACTTTCCCAACCATCCCATGAATAAGACTCATATCATTGAATAACTCACGCTTTTGACTCATGTAACTCACGCTTTAGGTAGACACGAATTATACTCAATAAATCTTAAACAAAGAATAAACCTTAGTTGGCGTTCCCATAACAGCCAACTCCCATTCAATCCATAAATATAGTACAACAACAAATAGTGGAGATATCTTCCACTTGATACAAAACTTTACATAAGTTGGTTAAAACAAACTTCCAACTTCTTCTCTTTCTTTTTCTTTTCTATTTTTTTTCGATTTTTTTTACTAACATAAATGTATAAAATTTCACAAGTTTTCTATCACGATTTTTCCGGATAATTTTTCCATACTTTTCATAACTTTCAGAAATAACTGTAATAGTGAAAGTAGTAAACACACAAAAAATAAACTAAAAATTATACAATATGTACTTTCACTCCAATTGCATTGTGCAATTTCCTGACCTAACCAAGGATAATGAATTACGCACGCGAACACAGTTAATGTAAGGAAACACACTTTGCCTAAAGTAACTAACCACGGATTTTAATCTACAGGGTAGACTAAGGTGTAAGGGTGTAACGAAACATTATAACAAAGGTGTAAGAAATGAAAGGAATGGCTCTGAGGGTTTTTCTAGGGGTATCTTACTCTAAAAGTGAGAGTAAACAAAAAGGTTTATACGGGGGTGAACTAACCAATGTAGTTAGTTAATATCACATAACATATAAAGGCTATTTGGGTGTAATCCTAGAAATTTACCAAGTTAGACAAGTCACTCCAATTATATCGATAATACTCATTATGGTGGTCTCGAATAGTATACAAGCCAAGTTCTAAAGTTTACAAGTCACCGGCACACTAAAGTTTTTAATTTTTGGAAAAATAAAGTTATGTGTGCGGTTATGTAATTTAGACTTAAACAAAAACATGCTAATTTTTTTTTTTTTTTTTTTTTTTTTTTTTTTTTTTTAATTTTGATAAATTAAGCGATTTTAAGCATATTTTAAAAAGTTTGGGACAAGTAAGCGTTCTAATTCTTCATCCCCCACTTAAGTTAAACAACGTCCTCGTTGTTCATATCGGAAGTTAAAAACTGGAAAAATAAAAGAATTAGAACATAGAAACTCCCCTGAGATTAGCTCGGTATGATCCTCCATTATGCGTTTATGAGCAAAATCTACTTTCTTGTGGATGAGAAACGTTTAAGCTAAATGAATGATGTTTCCACATAAAGTACCGGAATCTATTATACCAACAAAACTTTAACACACCTGAGTTAAGAAGGTTCAAACTTGCATAATTTTTTAGTAGTTAGTAAAGATAAAACCTAAAAAAAATAAAACTGTAATTCATCAGGTCAGTCGATACGCCGCATCCTATGGAAGAGGATGCGCCGTATCGAGCCTAGAATTAATACGAATCAGAAAATCAATACGTCGCATCCTTAAACAGGGATGCGCCGTATTAAATGAACTGACAGAATGTTTAAAAGAAAATAAAAATGTAGAAAATTATAAATGGACATGACCAGTGCAGATGATACGCCGCATCCTATGGTGGGGATGCGCCGCATCTTCTGCAGGTCTGATAGACTCGACACAGAAACAGAAAATTAAGATAAAAATCAGGGTTGTCTCCCGGTCAGCACTTGTCTTTATTCCAGAGTCTTCAAGTTAGACTCACGTTCAGCTCCTATTTTGTTCGATTAACGCCCACATGCCCGTGTGTGATCCATTTAGGTCGTGCCTTTGGAACAAAACTCCCTTAATCGCCTTCGACAATTGGTGCACTTCAATCGTTAATTCTTTAATCATATAGTTTTGTTCTTTCAGCAACAGTTCATAATGCTCCTTATCACATTCGTGGGCAAACTTATATACAATCTCATCGATTGTAAGTTTGATCCATGGTCCTCCGAACTAGCTTGGGAAAATATCAATGATGATTCCTGAAACATAAAACAAATAGGCTTCGCAGTAAAAATTTTCTAAGATACAGGAAAGTTGATAAGAATTTCCCCGTTCGGGAATAAAACAAATAAAAGTTGCTGATATCTGCAGGTGATGCGCCGTATGCTGGAAAAAGGATATGCCGTATCTTATTATGTTAAAATTAAAATCAGACTTTTATTCAGAAAAATGATACGCCGCTTTTGAATTAGAATGCGCCGTATCTTATTAAATATCAAAAATCGATTATATTTATAAAAATTAAATGCACCGCATAAGCAGGAGCTAATGCGCCGTATTTTTGTTACGCTTAAAAATACAAGATTTTTGATTCAGTAAATGCGCCATATCGATAAAAATCGATGCGTCGCTTCTTTTTAATTAATTCGAAAACTGTTTTTAATTAAATATATAATACACCGTATCTAGGGGATAGATGTTTCGTACTCGAATTATTAAACGCGTTGTATTTTAAAATTAAAACGCAATACGCCGTATCTGAAAATCAGATGTGCCGTATCGTTTGTATCAGCACAATACAACAACAGCAGTTAATGCAGAAAACAAAGAAAAATAAAAATAAAAATAAAATAAAATTACAGAATATAAAATAAAAACAAAAACAAAAAATATGCAAATTATACAATGAATGCAATCTAACTAATATACAACAAAGTTAGTGGTTAGAATCTAAAAACCTAATAAAAAGAAAAATCTAATTAAATTACTAATCAGATTAACAGATAATAACAATTCACTCCCCGGCAACGGCGCCAAAAGAACTTGATGCGCGTGATGTGTCATTGCAGTTTTGCAGTATTAATGCCTACTCAAGTTTTAAATTTATATGTAGCCGACTTATCAATAACACACACACTTAACGAGCAGTGTACCCGGTCAGTATGAATATAATGGTAAGTAGAGTGTCGATCACTAAGAGTGAAACGTATTATCTAGTTAACTTAATCAGTATTTTAATATCCTAAGTTAGTTTTACAGTCTAATCTAACGAAAGGGGGTTTCAGCCTGAGAGACTGGCACAGTTTAGTTTTATTAAACAGTAAATAAACTAATAAGCACGAACAAGCAAATAGCAACACGTACACAGATAGATAATAGAAGCAGAAGAAGGCCTGTCCTGATAGTTAAGCAGCTTGTCACTTGTTTTATTTCTAGTTTTATATGAAGCGTATCGTAATCTAATCTGTCTCGTTGGATCTCATTATATCGGCGAGTAAACTCTTAATGATCACTTATGTCTATCCTATTTATCTAAAGACATCAGCTAAATAGGCGAGGAACAGGTATGGCGGCCCACAGGCTCAGCTAGACACAGAGGTTATCAATGCACTAATATAAGTCACCAAAAACATCATCATATAAACTTTAATTGTTGGGAAAGCAATTTTAAGGGGAGCAGTATGGTGGCCACAAGCCTATCAATCCTGATGAATTAAAGCGTACTATTACAATAAAACAAAACTACTTAATGAATTAAATACATGCAGGACCTTCTTACAGCTCTAATATCTTCATTTGGGGTGTGTCTTGTGATGCTTGTTCGACTGAATTCATCTGCTTAGGGTTTTGTTTCACACAAAATTCGTATATGTCTTGGGGTATTTATAGTTTCTGTCTGAGGGTACGATGCGGCGCATGACATAGGCAGATGCGGTGCATGTACTTAACTTCGCGTGGGGTCCAAGATTAATATATTCTTGAATATTCGTACACCGTCTTCAGATGCGGCGTATCTTGATCTTTTATGCGGCGTATGTCCTTCAGTGTCTTGGATTGTATTTGGTGAAGTCTGGATAGTGATACGCCGTATGTCAGAAGTATAATGCGGCTTATCTTGAGTAGAACAAGCATGATCTTCTTCGTTGACCAAAGTTTCATATGCGGCGCATGATAGAATTCTATGCGGTGCATTCTTTAAAGTCAGGCAATGGTCTTCGAATTCATCTAAGTATGATATTGCGGCGTATCTGTTGATAGAGATATGGCGCATCTTCTGGATTTCAGTAGACTTTTGACATCTTCCTTGTTTTGCTCCATAATTCGTCCAAAATTGCCAAGTTTCACAAATTGCTTATTTTTACCTGAGAATTACTTAAGTAAACAATTAAGTATCGATTCTCATATATAATATAATAAAACAAATCGAATAAATAGGATAAATGATGATAATAATATGTACTTATTTGATGTCATCAATATATTACTTGAAAATCATTTCTGAATCATGTTACTTATTAGGTTGTGCCGATCCAAGTACCGTTGTGACTATACTTTCTTGATGACATTGTGTTTGTATGATCTTGAGGCCGTTATGCCGTTACTACTTGATGCTAGTTGTGTTATTTGTGATATCTCGCATTGCTGCATACTCAGGTGAGTTCATAGCCCCACTTTTATCTATTTTAACTGCTTTGCAAACTACTTGGGGTGAGATACATGCTTTTAAATGTTTTATGAGCACAATTGTTTATTTGGTATACTATTCCTGACTGTGAATCTAAGTACCGTTTTTGCCACAAGCAAGACCCTCAGATCATGAACCATTAATCACCTGCGGGTGAGCGCGAATATAGGGATATAGGCCTATAGGAATTGACCCTCCCACTCCTTTTGCTAGATAAGCAAATTGTGGTGTACTATATTCGAGTTTGCTGGGTATAGGGCAGTACCCGGCCTTAGGGGCACTATTATATTATGAAATTCCGCGGTTATTGTCGACTTATGATTGGTTGGTTAACGTTTTGCGTGTCATAAGCTTAGCATCACTACAATATTATATGCACTGGGATGCCTCTATATATTGTATGTTACCATATGTTGCTTATATCACCTGATTAAAGATCTTGTGCTCAACTACTTTACTTTAAACCTATGGATTCACTCAACCTTTGTGTTGACTTTTAGCATGTTTATCTCAGGTGTTAGATGTTGCCCGCTGCATATTTTACTTGTTGGAGCTTGGCGAAGGGCATGGCTTGGTCATAGAAGACTCCAAAAACCTTTTTGGACCTATATTTTCCGCACTATCTTTTTACGATGTAAATTGAATGTTTTCAATTATAAAATTTATTCTAAAATTGTTTAAGTAAAAACGTTCTTTGTACCCTTTTGTTATGATAACAATCGAGTAGCACCCCCAGAATTGTATGCTTCCGCTGATCTGGTTTTCGGGGTGTTACAAATGTTGAATGAATAAATCAAATGGATATAGAAACATAAACAATAAGATAAACGAAACTGTATCTTACTTGAGTTTGGGTGCCTCATTGTTTTCTGTTAGTGCCTCTGCCTCATGTCTGGCTCGTTTGTCTCCGGACGACATTATGAGATTTGAATTAGATTTTTATGGATGAGAAAGGCAGATTTTAGATGCAAAAAGGATGAAAAAGCTTGATGATTTAAGATGGGTATGCAAAAAGATTTTTATATACACAAATAATGGGGAAACCGAAGAGTTAGTATTAAATTTTATAAGCATTATAGGTTAGCGTGTGCAGTTTTGCATAATTGTGTTCATATTTCCAAGAATAACAATCATTCAAAGAATAAATCACTTCTACATTTGAATTAAAGCATAATACATTAATATTTTCTTAAGACATATTAATAAAACCATATCATAGATAAAGTTACTTTAACATATTACATAAATATAGATGTTCATCAAACATAAAGCATAAACTAATATAAATACAACCATATCATAGAGGTGCTTAACATATTACATAAACATACTTAGAACTGAAATTAATACAACCATAACATAACTAGAACAACTTTCATGGTTTTTTGACTCTTTCCTCCATGAGTAGCACGATTAAGTTGTTAATCGATGTCCACATAGAGCGAGCCTCTTCCTTAAACACGTGTAGTTCCTCACGACCCTGAAATGTATTTTTGCAACATTGACATTTAGAGTCGTGTGGTTCTGGCATTGGTGGAAGTGGTTTTTCAGCGTCTGTGGAGAAATACCATGCTTGAGAGCCTCCAACTTTCAATGGGTAACAGACCGCATGGTTGTGACTGTTTGTTGCTAACTTTCTGGATTGTGCATCCATGGTGAGCTTAGAGTTTCAATGAGTTTGATGAACAACTTTGATGATATAAGATGGGTAGGTTTGTGAGAAATTTTGATGTTAAACAAGTCACTCCAATTATATCGATAATACTCATTATGGTGGTCTCGAATAGTATACAAGCCAAGTTCTAAAGTTTACAAGTCACCGGCACACTAAAGTTTTTAATTTTTGGAAAAATAAAGTTATGTGTGCGGTTATGTAATTTAGACTTAAACAAAAACATGCTAATTTTTTTTTTTTTTTTAATTTTGATAAATTAAGCGCATTTTAAGCATATTTTGAAAAGTTTGGGACAAGTAAGCGTTCTAATTCTTCATCCCCCACTTAAGTTAAACAACGTCCTCGTTGTTCATATTGGAAGTTAAAAACTGGAAAAATAAAAGAATTAGAACGTAGAAACTCCCCTGAGATTAGCTCGGTATGATCCTCCATTATGCGTTTATGAGCAAAATCTACTTTCTTGTGGATGAGAAACGTTTAAGCTCAATGAATGATGTTTCCATAGAAAGTACAGGAATCTATTATACCACCAAAACTTTAACACGCCTGAGTTAAGAAGGTTCAAACTTGCATAATTTTTTAGTAGTTAGTAAAAATAAAACCTAAAAAAAATAAAACTGTAAATCATCAGGTCAGTCGATACGCCGCATCCTATGGAAGAGGATGTGCCGTATCGAGCCTAGAATTAATACGAATCAGAAAATCAATACATCGCATCCTTAAACAGGGATGCGCCGTATTAAATGAACTGACAGAATGTTTAAAAGAAAATAAAAATGTAGAAAATTAAAATGGATATGACCAGTGCAGATGATACGCCGCATCCTATGGTGGGGATGCGCCGCATCTTCTGCAGGTCTGATAGAGTCGACACAGAAACAGAAAAATAAGATAAAAATCAGGGTTGTCTCCCGGTCAGCACTTGTCTTTATTCCAGAGTTTTCAAGTTATACTCACGTTCAGCTCCTATTTTGCTCGATTAACACNGATGATACGCCGCATCCTATGGTGGGGATGCGCCGCATCTTCTGCAGGTCTGATAGAGTCGACACAGAAACAGAAAAATAAGATAAAAATCAGGGTTGTCTCCCGGTCAGCACTTGTCTTTATTCCAGAGTTTTCAAGTTATACTCACGTTCAGCTCCTATTTTGCTCGATTAACACCCACATGCCCGTGTGTGATCCATTTAGGTCGTGCCTTTGGAACAAAACTCCCTTAATCGCCTTCGACAATTGGTGCACTTCAATCGTTAATTCTCTAATCATATAGTTTTGTTCTTTCAGCAACAGTTCATAATGCTCCTTATCACATTCGTGGGCAAACTTATATACAATCTCATCGATTGTAAGTTTGATCCATGGTCCTCCGAACTAGCTTGGGAAAATATCAATGATGATTCCTGAAACATAAAACAAATAGGCTTCGCAGTAAAAATTTTCTAAGATACAGGAAAGCTGATAAGAATTTCCCCGTTCGGGAATAAAACAAGTAAAAGTTGCTGATATCTGCAGGTGATGTGCCGTATGCTGGAAAAAGGATACGCCGTATCTTATTATGTTAAAATTAAAATCAGACTTTTATTCAGAAAAACGATACGCCGCTTTTGAATTAGAATGCGCCGTATCTTATTAAATATAAAAAATCGATTATATTTATAAAAATTAAATGCACCGCATAAGCAGGAGCTAATGCGCTGTATTTTTGTTACGCTTAAAAATACAAGATTTTTGATTCAGTAAATGCGCCGTATCGATAAAATCGATACGTTGCTTCTTTTTAATTAATTCGAAAACTGTTTTTAATTAAATATATAATACACCGTATCTAGGGGATAGATGCGTCGTACTCGAATTATTAAACGCGTTGTATCTTAAAATTGAAACGCAATACGCCGTATCTGAAAATCAGATGTGCCGTATCGTTTGTATCAGCACAATACAACGACAGCAGTTAATGCAGAAAACAAAGAAAAATAAAAATAAAATAAAATTACAGAAAATAAAATAAAAACAAAAACAAAAAATATGCAAATTATAAAATGAATGCAATCTAACTAATATACAACAAAGTTAGTGGTTAGAATCTAAAAACCTAATAAAAAGAAAAATCTAATTAAATTACTAATCAGATTAACAGATAACAACAATTCACTCCCCGGCAACGGCGCCAAAAACTTGATGCGGTCGCGATGTGTCGTTGCGGTTTAGCAGTATTAATGCTTACTCAAGTTTTAAAATTTATATTTAGCCGACTTATCAATAAAACACACATATAACGAGCAGTGTACCCAGTCAGTATGAATATAATGGCAAGTAGAGTGTCGATCACTAAGAGTGGGACATATTATCTAGTTATCCTAATCAATATTTTAATATCCTAAGTTAATTTTACAGCCTAATCTAACGAAAGGGGGTTCAGCCTGAGAGACTGGCACAGTTTGGTTTTATTAAACAGTAAATTAAACTAATGAGCACGAATCAGCGAATAACAAACACGTACACAGGTAGATAGTTAGAAGCAGAAGAAGGCCTGTCCTGATAGTTAAGTAGCTTGTCACTTGTTTTATTGCTAGTTCTATATGAAATGTATATAATTAAACCTTTCTCGTTGGATCGCATTATATCGGCGAGTAAACCCTTATTGATTACTTATGATTAACCTATTTATTTACATACATCAGCTAAATAGGCGAGGAACAGGTATGGTAGCCCAGAAGAGTCAGCTAAACACAGAGGTAATCAATGCACTAATATAAGTCACCAGAGACATTATGATATAGACTTTAATTGATGGGAAAGCAATATTATGGGGTGCGGTTTGGTGGCCGATGTCAGCCCATCAATCCTGATGAATTAAAGTGTACTATTACAATAAAACAAAACTACTTAATGAATTAAATACATACAGGACCTTCTTACAGCTCTAATATCTTCGATTTGGTGTGTCTTGTGATGCTTCTTCGACTGAGTTCGTCTCCTTAGGGTTATGTTGCACACAAAATTCGTATATGTCTTGGGGTATTTACAGCTTCTGTCAGAGGGTACGATGCGGCGCATGACATGGGTAGATGCGGCGCATCTACTTAACTTTGCGTGGGGTCCAAGATTAATATATTCTGGAATATTCGTACATCACATATAAACCAATGAGTTGGACGACACTCTTAGTTGCCTTAGGAAGTAACCCGTCGATGGAAATGGATACCTTAATGGTTTGGTCGTATGAAGTGAATATTGGTGACTGTGGGCGAGATAATAGTGTTCATGAGGAAATATTGACCTTAAGTTTGTAAGTGGAGTTACTTTTATTGACCATGTTAGAGATTCGCCCTAATGTTCGTGTTTCGAAGCTGATGCTGATTTAGATAATTCGAATCCTATTTGTTATAACTTTTGTACAAACCATGGATCATTAACCGTTTACCCCCAAGGATCATCAACCGTTTCACCCCTTTACACCTTAACCAGGGATCCACGCCATTTACCCTTTTTACACCCACTTGGTTTCATTTGTTTTATTTGGTTAAAACATGCGTCGTATGGTATATTAAACCTATTCATTATACTTACGCACTATCTATGTGTTACACTTTTCATTATGACTCGCATTTACTAATTTTCGTTAAACCATTATCTATACTTTTACTTTTACTTCGTTTTACCTACTCAACTTTTCCGTATTTAAACTTTACACTTTAACCATAGGCCCATAATCCACAAGTCGTCAGTTATAGCACACTCACTAGCGTTGTTTATCCTTTTTCAGATCTTAAACATGTTTTACTTTCAAACACTTTCGTTTTAATAGTCACCAGTAATGGGGCATGTTAGCCGCGATATAAAGAGTTTCAAATCATCACCTTAATTTCGTACATACTTATCTCATTCTTACTTATATTCGTAACTCACCGCATTTTTACCCTCATATTTTAAGTCACTTCATTTTGGTTAATTACCCATTTAATTAAGATTGTCCTATTTCAACTTTTACGAACCATCGTATTTCAACTTTTACGAACCATAAAATTTCAACTACGTCTATACTTTCACTATTTGTAAACATTTGGTAATCAAAGTGTCAAATGCTATTATGCTATTTCTACATACGATGACCTATTTTTCATCCCATTATTTCACTTTAAATTTCTTTATCCTAAACGATTTATATAGAAGTTTTCCGTAAATAATTAAACCCCCTTACCACATTATGTCACATTCCATTATTTTTACCACTACACACAAATTCACACAAACCGTTTTCAATTGCTTTACCGACCGTTTGCGGTCAACCTAGAAAATGTTTTACTATTATATTTTGAAAACAAAATTTCGACGTTACCGCCGTTTTATAAAGAATAAATTAAATTCTTAGTGTCACTCACTATTTTACATTCTATAAAATAATTTTGATAAATTAAATTATTTTAATCAGGGTGGTTTCAATAATAATGATTTATTATCCTATTAACATATTACAAGCAAAGTTTGTTACTATTTTATAAATGTTGAATTATTTTCCTATTGTCCTATAAATTGTTTTACAACTCATTATACAAGATATTTTATTATTAAGTAATTAACTGATTCGCTACTTTATTACAATTTTATAAACCAACGAGCAATTTCACAATTTTTTGTAAACTATGACGCAATTATTCTAACTGCTTTACTACAGCCCTAAAAACCATTTCACTTCCCTGTGCACTGATTTAGTCACCATTTGATATAGAGATAATAAAATGCTGTTACTATTACCTTACAAATTATTTCACCATTTCTTTTTAAAACTGTTTTATTGTCACCCGATGAACCGTTTTGCTACTAAATCACTAAGTAAGCTACAGCTTTTCCAATATTTTATGGATCATAAATGATTTTCTTATTACTCTATGCATTGTCTTACAAATCATTCTCCATCACCCTACAAGCTATCCTACAAACTATTTTATTAAGTATTTTACAATCACCATGTGGACCATTTACCTTCATGAAAATGTTTTTACATTATTACTTCATAAACCGAATAATCAATGTTTCTCTTTGAAAGTAAACCAAACCCTGGAAGTGGATCCCACACCTTCACCTGAGACTATAGATGACAACCTACCGAGCCTTGATACTGTTTCACCATTGAATAAGTCACCCTCCTCGTTCCGTGCGATTTGATTCTCTGATTAGAGTGTAAATGGCGAACTAGGTTGTCAATATACCCACACACTTATGATGTCCTACCTTCTAGGAGTTCTAGACAACACATGCTCAAAACTCATTTCTTTTATGTGACCCGACTTCTGTACCGGAATACCAAGAGATCTTAGCATGTCCAACGATTATTGATACTCGACCTCACCTTGTGGACAAGAAGGACTTTTCTCAACATAGTGTTGGAATTGATTCAAGCATCTCNACAACACATGCTCAAAACTCATTTCTTTTATGTGACCCGACTTCTGTACCGGAATACCAAGAGATCTTAGCATGTCCAACGATTATTGATACTCGACCTCACCTTGTGGACAAGAAGGACTTTTCTCAACATAGTGTTGGAATTGATTCAAGCATCTCAGGTCACGAGTGCAACCGTTTAAGTCATGATACCTCTTAGCATTGAGTATTTCTTTTAACTGTTAGTAAAACAACTCAGTCAGGATACCATTTGGTACCATTTGAACAAGTTGGTTACTTACACCTTTAAGCTTTGCCTGATAAACCTTGAACCCCGCTCAGCTTTGGCAACTAGATTCTTTCCTTTGAAATTTAGGAACATAGGTGGACCTGCTCGGCCACCCTTCTTCTTTGATGTCCTTACTTTCAAGTCTTTTTCTTAAAATGCTTTTATATCAACTTTGAAACTCGTAGTGACATTGTCTGAAAATGCATATTTTGAGGATTAAATTTTCTTCTGGTCAAAATCTTATCAAACTTTTGTTGAGGAATGTCAATCGTCAATTTTGTGAATTTTATCTTACCCATACCATGATTGGAAACCTGATTTCTACAAACTTGTAAAATCTTTTGAAACTGTGTCATCTTACGTAACCGCAAATTTTCAACAAAGAAATTTGTAACACTTGGAAAGTTATTTTGTTCAAATTCGTACTAATGTTTACCTAAATAAAGTTTTCAAATAAAATTTCCTCCATTCCTATGAGGTGTGAAAACGCTCAATTTTGAAACAAATCTTGAAGATCAGTCACTGATGCGCGTGGATTGCAACACGCACTACGTTTTACCTCTCGAGGGATCTCGAGAAGCTTGCAATCCCCACCAGGCAGTGTACCTGACCGATGTAGTATAGTGAAGTGGCAAGTACCGGGGGATTGATCGTTCTCTCACTGGGAATAGTGTTCGTTAGGCTAAAAACTACTCTAATCTAGATCTAAGGGTGGAGGAAGATTCTTTTTGTATTTTTTTTGTTTTATGAAAGCAGTAAATCTCTGGTTTTGGAGGATAGGGCGGAATTAGTTGCTAGTCAACTAACCCAAATTATCTACTTCTAAGCTACTTATATTTTTGTATTTTTTTGGTTTAGAGAAAATCAGTGGTGGAGAATAGTGTTTACTTAGATTTCATTACTCCCTAACTATCTTTTATCATGTGACTAGTATGTTGAGTTTGCTTGGATGACGGGTGTATTCCTAACAAGTCGTAGGGAGTGCGTTCAATTCCCTAACTCTATAAGTTCCTACCTCACTCTATGACGATACGTCAAGCATCCTATCATGAGCTCACCGATAGCAACCTATGCATGAAATACTACCTTAAAATC
>LBNU01012233.1:57506-80924 GCA_014162995.1 Artemisia annua
TATGAGGTATCATTAATCTACCCTTATTTACCCCCTTACACTTAAGTTGAACATTGTCCCCAATGTTCTAAAATAAGAAATGGAAGAGATAAAAGGTTAAAAGAATGCTTGTGAAGTAACACGGTTAGATCCTCCTCCAAGAAGATGAACTATCAAAGCTTCCCTTCCAGTATATGCATCATCTTCTTGTCCTAAATAACCTGTTAAGATGGAAACACTACAAAAAACCTCGCATAAAATCGGCGGCATTATTCATATATATATATACGTATACCTAGAAAGCAAGTAAGATATAATGCTTGTGGAATGATTTTTCTACAGATTTCCTGGAATTCATAAGAGAGATTTTGACAAACATACAAGTTCCGTTAGTAAACTTTAATCAACAAATAAATTCCAGATTTTTGCACCTGACGTCGTCAAGTATTAACTCCTGACGCCGTCAGAGTGTTCTCACAGAAAGTTTAAGTTGAGTTTCCGGAAAATTTCTTGGAAAACCTTTGGCTCAATTCCTGGGAATTCTGCAGAAAAAATCATTATGACTCGATACAAGCATTTGACTCTAACAAATACGAATATGTAAATTAATTTCGTTGTTATGATTCATGTTCATTTGTTCTATATTAACCGATTTGGATGTCTCTTACACTTAGTTTATGCGAATTACCTTTATATGTAATTAAAACGAAGTTAAAAACAAAATAAAGCATTTTCACAATTTAGTTTGAAGCATGAATCAATAACAAGAAATATAATTTACATACGGAAACAAATACACACAAAAACACACAAAACATGGGTTGCCTCCCAAGAAGCGCTTTTCTTTATTAATGAGTCTTGTAGCTAGACTCGAGGCCTTCCTTCATCTAGTGTCGCTTATGCTCACGTACCCAAGCGTGAGCCATCTAATGGTCGCCTCATCCTTCTTATAATCATCATTAAGCTCTAAGCATCCGCGGAAGTACCTATTATTCTTCTCATGGGGGTACTTAAGTCCTTTTCTAATATCGTTCTCACTCAATATATCACAGGGGGGAAACCTATTACACTTCTCAATAGAAAACATTTTATACCTAGGGTGTGCGCGGGGCATTTGATAAACAAAATCCTCATCCCCATCTGAGAAGGTAATTAACCCTTCCACTAGTTTCTCATCTAAGTTGGTTAACCTTTTGAAGGGCTTCCCAAACACAACTTGGGTAAGGTTACTATCAATAAACTCTCTTAGATCTTCCATAACCATAAAGTCCGTTTGATAGGTAAAGCTCCCCACAAACACATGCAAAGTCTTAGCCCTAGCAATAATATTATCCCCTTGATACTCTAACTCATTTGCCATGATTTTATTGTATTCAGCACGTGAAATGATGTTCATTGGCAAAGATGAATTAAGGTAAGCATCAAAGCTTCTAAATCCAATTTTGCAAGGGAATTGCATGTTAAACAAACTATCTTTCTCAATCTTTGTCCTAGGGTCAATATAGTTTAGAGGGTTAGCTCTTTCATTCCCTTCAGGGTCATCAACTACTTCCCCATTCCCTAGGTCTTCATCGGAATCCGACGAATAGTAAAAAGGGCCATTTTCATGGTCGGTGTCATGGTCAGATTCGTCCATATCAGAATGGTTGTCAAAGTGATGATTGGGTGATAGGTTTGGTGGGTTTTCGTTTTCAACAATAGGGGGCAGGTAGGGTAACTGGAAATTCCTACGGCGGAAGACACGAATAACAGGGATCAAACGATCAATATTACTCATGAAGAGGTGTTACGAACAAAGGCACAAAGAAAAAGATAGACTAAAGGGATCCTAGAAAAATAAAACAAAATCTCACTAGAAAGGAGTCTAGTGAGTAGACCTAATTAAGAATAAAAATTAACCTAAACAATAACTATTCCCCGGCAGCGGCGCCAAAAACTTGATGCGCGTGGATTGCAACACGCACTACGTTTTACCTCTCGAGGGATCTCGAGAAGCTTGCAATCCCCACCAGGCAGTGTACCTGACCGATGTAGTATAGTGTAGTGGCAAGTACCGGGGGATTGATCGTTCTCTCACAGGGAATAGTGTTCGTTAGGCTAAAGGCTACTCTAATCTAGGTCTAAGGGTGGAGGAAGATTCTTTTTGTATTTTTATATTTTATGAAAGCAGTAAAATCTCTGGTTTTGGAGGATAGGGCGGAATTAGTTGCTAGTCAACTAACCCAAGTTATCTACTTCTAAGCTACTTATATTTTTGTATTTTTTTGTTTTAGAGAAAATCAGTGGTGGAGAATAGTGTTTACTTAGATTTCATTACTCCCTAACTATCTTTTACCATGTAATTAGTATGTTGAGTTTGCGTGGATGACGGGTGTATTCCTAACAAGTCGTAGGGAGTGCGTTCAATTCCCTAACTCTATAAGTTCCTACCTCACTCTATGACGATACGTCAAGCATCCTATCATGAGCTCACCGATAGCAACCTATGCATGAAATACTACCTTAAAATCGATAACGCACATACGATTCACGTTTCTAAAGACGTTCAAGCTTGTTACCGTATAGGAGATTAGCCAGTTTTCTCTAGTCTAACGTAGATGAAACATTCATCCAAATACAATCACAACATACACATCACATGATAATCAATAGTTAGGTTTCATTAGATCTAAGCAAACACAAAGTAAATTAGCCTAGCATGTTAAAAGAAAGACAAGTACAAGCATAAATCACACAACACATAGACATATTGTATGAATAAAGACTTATCTTGGATTAAACATGCAAGTTAGAGGGGTTAGGATACCCTCTAAGGTCACTAATACACGAACTAGGGTTTAACCCTAAAGTTCTTCACACCAAAATTCGACTCTAGTTCTCCAAAGTTATATAAAGTAAAGAAAAATCGTTCTATATATATAGAAAACGCGGGCTGACGGCGTCAACCCAATAGGTGACGTCGTCAGCTCGGCGATTAGGGTTTTCAGACGGCCTTCCTTGACGTGGTCATAATTGCTGGTTCCAGATCTGACGGCCTTGGTTGACGGCGTCACCAATTTGCACTACGAACTCTCTGGCCCGTCACGAGTATTTTTTCCACTTCTGGACTTCACTTGTTCCTGACGGCGTCACCTTGTAGAGTATGACGGCGTCACCTTCTGTGATCTTTAAGGTCTTTTGAGTTTTTGTTGTTTTCCGCACTTTTTCACTCCGAAAACGCCCGAAAATGCTTCTTTTGTGATTTTCCCTTCAAAAGTACCTAAAATGAGAAAAGAAACGACTTTGGGTGAAATCCAAACCAAAAACATACGAATTAGGACTCAAACCGACCCCTAAAAACGTAACATTTTTCGTCTCATCATGTATCTGTGATTCCATGAAGTAATACCCCAGATCCAAATTCCGCTGTGATCTATGAAAATGGGGGTGTTACAGATTGGTATCAGAGCATCAGTTGTAGAGAACAAGGTGAAAATCCAAACTACAACTATTTTTCTTGATACCCGAGAAACTCCTTTGTGCCACTACACTCCCCAATGCCTTTTCCCAGAGCCATACGTGCATTAGATCTGCATAATAGGTATAACTTGACTATTACTTGAGCATATATTAATTTCTGCATTACTAGATAGATATGCCTGCTCCCCACTACTGTACTATTACCCCATCCGGAATACATACGGAGAATGTTCATCCCTCTCCGAATGATTCGGATTTTAGACTTAAAAATCTTTTTCTCGAATCCCTGAATAGCCCTAGGAATAGTACAGATACTCTGTCACCCTTAGGCTTTACACCTTTTATAGATGACCCACACCTAAAACATATAAGAGATTTCTATGCTAAGGCATCACCTATCACTTCCCCGAACACTATCCTACACTCACCTTTTCCCACACCTAGGTTAGAACCACATGGCTTCTTTCTCCCTAGAACACCTTATATACCTAGGATACCCATCCCTGCCTATAACCCAAGATATGAACCTAGGCAACCCTATACCATAGCACCCACACCTTACTTAGTAGACCCTCCCACTTCATCTTGTAAATTTGAAGTCGGAGAAAATTTCACTAAGTTAACCTTAGAAAATTAGGAAAATCAGGTAGAAGAAATTTTAAATAATCTAGATGAAGTTTTCCTTGACCTTATTGGGAAGATAGAAGAAGGTCATGATAATAACTTAAGTACTCAACCGGACTATAGTAATTTAAGGAATACCCTAACACAAGCCTGTTTTAGGATAGGTAAATTACAAAAGAATCAAATGAGACACCACCATAAGATAGCCTTTGCCCGTTTTAGAATCCGTACTTCAGAAAAGATGATTGATGATGACGAGGAAAGTCATCAATCAAATTTAGGAAACACTATGAACCCTTAGATTTAGGAAAAACCTTGGAAGAAACCTCTAAATAGTATGCCTTAAGGATCTTACTTTAGGAAGGTTGGTATAGTACTACTTTTAGGATATGTAAGATAAGAAAGCAATAATGAAACTTAGGTATATC
This sequence comes from Artemisia annua, assembly GCA_014162995.1. NCBI lineage: Eukaryota > Viridiplantae > Streptophyta > Magnoliopsida > Asterales > Asteraceae > Artemisia > Artemisia annua. Next base: position 61,997 of record LBNU01012233.1, read on the forward strand.
TTATCGATACTTCCTAGTGTCCCTCAAAAATTAGGATAACCTAGTCAACCTAGAATTAGGCATACCTTTCCTTGATTACTTTAGGTCATCCTGAACCCTATAAGAATCCCTAAGAATTTAGGAATATTCTATAAAAACATAACAAGTAAGTACTTGTTATAACCCACCTTAAACCCTTACTCTACCATAACCCTTAAGAATATTAGGACCCCGATGCCTTAGACATATAGACTCTTATTACACTTAACCCCCAACTCAATTGGGTTTCGATTTCGAACCCAAGTCCTTGTTGAGAGCCGTCTCATAAGGATACTCGTTCATGAACTTTAGGACAGGGAAAAAGCCTAAAGTTTCATTCTATAGAGTCCATCCTCTATTCTTTCTATTCCATTAATTTTCTTTCCTTTGGCAATCTGCCTAAAAACCCTACCCTCTAAAAATCCAACAACAAGACATTTGGCATAAATAATGACACTTGTTAGAAATCTAAGTATAACAAGTCATTTATGACCTTATGCAGTTGTGACTTCCTCTTCCGTTATTTCATGACATTCTATGTCATGTATAACAAATCCTTTCATACTTCCACCTTTCCACTCAAAATCCCTTAAAAACACTTCCTCTATCATTTCATATGATACTAATGATGAGAATCCTTATTCTACATCATAGAGATCTGAATTCTTTCTCTTATCTCCGGTTTTCACTACTTTCTTAGACTCCTTCTTAGTTAGAAGATCTTTCCCTAACTATTCTTATATACGAGTATATAGCAATTATATACAAGTATATTCCCGTCCTTCCCTCCTTATTTCCTTAAGATTACTATGATTCCTAAAAGAAATTACTTACTCTTAGAAAACGCCTAGTTACTATCCCTAGAATACCTATACTTAGGAATAGAAATGACTTTAGGATGCCTCTGGAAGATAGAAATAGAATACCTTAGATTATGAAGTTAGGTTACTCTAAGACATCCCTAAGAATAACTTTGAAGTTAGAAATTAAAAATAGGAAAAATAGGATTTAATTTAAGAGCTTTATCAAGAACATTAGAACTAGAACACAAATTAAATATAAGGAATCTTAGGGAAAAACAAAGAATTAAATAGTAAGCCTCCACCTTAAGCTTTAAAATACCTAGTTTAGGATACGCACATTAGTAAAGCTTCTACCAAATAGGCACATTATCAAGCTTCTACCATATAGGAATAAGTCATTTTGAGGTAATAATTTGCATCTACCTAGTCCTTTAGGATACCCACATAATATTTTGAGGATCTTAGAAAATTGAAACCTTAGAAAACAACTAAGAAACTTTAATGGATCTGATTAGTGGTTTATAAACTTAAAGCCTTTACTTATAGAAACTACGAAAAATTTATTCAAGGATATTAAAACTACTTAGGTTTGACGTTTCATAGGTTACACATTAGGAAATCTACTTAAGAAGATACTACCCTAACTGGTTTCAAGTATCTATGAATAATTATACCTATAATTATAGTGGTACTAGTAGTAATAGGCAACTTAAGTCAAAACATTAAACCCACAGACCCACCTAAGAATAGTAATACCCCTAATGAAACTCTAGCTAAAGAACCACCTATTCTACCTAGCCCTCCTCCCTTTATAGGATCAACATCAATGACTAAAACCGAAACATCACCCTTAAACTTTAAGTTTAATACTAAGAGATTAGAAGAACCTTAGGAAGAAAACAAAACTTAAAGGAATATAGTAAATCTTATCCTTACTTAGAATACCGTCCCTTCCGGTATCCTATTCCCCTGTTTTAAATCCTATCCAGTCATTTTTTTTCCCTACTCTTCTTACTATAAACTCTCTCCCTACCTCCTCCTACAATGTTCTGAGAGTTAGAACTTGTATTTCTCGTCACATCACAAGATTCTATTAGTTAGATCTTGTAAGAATATCTATGCTGAACTTTAATCCTCATTATGTTCAACTACGATATTATACTATCTCTCTTTACAAGAATTGTAAAGATGAGATTGACGATGCTCATCATTCGAGATGTAGCTAATTGGTAACAGAATAGCTATGGAACTAGCCACCATGGCTAAAACTTGTCTCTGTCATGGTTAGAGCATGTCTCCATCATGGATAGAACTTGTTTTCACCATGGCTAGAACCCGTCTCCACCCTGGCTAGAACTTGTTTCTACCATGGCTGGAACTTGTCTCCTCTTTCTAACATTTCATACCGCATTACCTTAAGTATGGTAAACTCCTTTCCTCTTTCGCCGATACTACTTAAGAATGATTTATGATCATTTTGGTTAAAATGAATCAGGACGCTCTTTCATTTTAATAAGAAAATTATAAATCAATAGATCATGAATTTATAAACTCATGCTTATAAGAATTGGGACGCCATTACTTATAAGTGATGAGATATAAATAAGTGAGTCTAAATATCTGGCATATGTACAAACATCTCCTAACTCGTTTGTACTATACCTCTTTTCCTCTTATACTTCCTCTTTTCATCCATCCTTTCACCCTCTATCTCTACGTTCATCTAAATCTCGGGACGAGATTTCTTCTTAGGTGGTAAGACTATAGCAACCCACAAAATCTCACCAACATCATTTCTACTACAATACCTATAGTAGGTATTTCCACAGGTAAATTTTTGCTTTTTGCATATATATCATTACATAAGTGACTCTCTAGACCTGCTCACATATCCACACAAGCTAAATATCTTAACCCACACATCCTATAAACTCCTTGTATGTCAAGCATAGGATTAAAATAACAACATAATAAGTAATTCACCAATCCAAAACACTAAACTCATCACAAAACCCTAATTCAACTCTAATTAAGCCCTAATCAGGCCTATGTGATTACAAAACCCTAATTGCTTATCTGAACTAGTTTGAAAGTGTTCAAGGCTTATGTATAAGTTACCTTAGTATCATTAGGATACTTTAGAACCCTTAGACCCTAGTACAACCCCTTAGAGCTTAGGTACAAGTCTCTCAAGCACAAAACCATAACTAGGTTATAACTTCCCAGAAACTAGGTCAAACGTTCCCAAATCTTTCCCATAAGCTACCACCACTTAGTATAAGCTTCTTAGGACTTAGTATTAGTCACTAAACACTCATAGGACCCTAACCTAGGCACTAAACCCTAAGCTAGACCCTAATCTCTCACTAAGCAAAATTAGGATATACCTAAACATAACTTAACCCTAATCCTAAAACTAAGTACCTTAAGAACCTCAAACACCTCAAGAACCTAGCCTAGTACCTTAGTCATGCTTAGCACACACCCTAGCACCTCCCTAGCAAGCACACAAGTAGGTGATGCACCTACTTGTCACCACCTTCCATAGTCGGCCTCATCACCACCACACAAACCCTACACCGCCTCTTAGCACACCATAGTCACCCTTATAGCTCCCATTAGTTATAGGTAGCTGGTATGAGTCACCTCCCCCCCCCTTGTGCCTCCTAGCCTCGTATACCTTGGCCTCCAAGGTTAACGAGGGCTATAAATAGCCATAACCTCCCATCACTACAAACCATCCCATTCTCTCTTCTATACCTCACACTTTATGGTCCTTGTAGTCAATCAAGAATCCTAGTAGTCCTAGGAGTCGAGCACTAGAAGCCTTAGGCCTTGTCGAGTTCCATTTCTAGCCGAGAAAACCCTAAACCTAGCTAAACCCCACGTTAAGCCCTAGCTGGTCAAGTAAGCTCATATTTTTGCTTCTAATAGTTATATTACAGTACTAGGATAATATTAGGATGCCTTAGACCCCTTTCCTAAGCCTTGATCACTAATACTAGCTCGTTTTCTTTTTATAACCCTAATATGAGTCGAATTGCTATTTTTATGCAATAATTCCTTTTCATAATCTATAAGTTAGTTTAGGCAACTTAGTTAAGTATATATTAACTAAACATAAGCTAGGAAACTTAGTTGTCTCATTAAAATACAATTTGCATGGAAAAAGGACTAGTTTTGCAATAGTTTTCATGCATAGGGGTATCTATAGTAACTTTCTGAAAATATTAAGTCTAGGGACTATTTTTGACATTTCTTAGAAGTTATAAGTATAAGGACCCTTTTTGCAAAATTATATAACCTTAGGATAAAAAGTTAAAAAGTTATAAACTTATAAGGACTAGTTTTGCAAAAGTTATAAAGTTAAGGGTATAAATAGTAAATTCTAAAAACTTATAAGTCCAAGGGTTATTTGTGTCATTTCCTTAAAATATAGAAGTATAGGGACTAAATATGTGAAGTTTAGATAGTTATAAACGTAAGTAATATAAGTATAGGGTAGATTTTGTAATTATAGAAACTTAAAGGTTATAAAATAAACTATTTTCATATATATAGCAAATGTATTGTTAGCTTAGAAGCATAACACAATACTAGGGAGCTTCATGTGAGGGGTATCATGTGGATATTTCGTTTTGACGAGTTTGTTGGCTTTACGATTTAAAGTACCCTGACTCCTCAAACGATTATATGCATGGCCTCTGAATTATGATGGCCCAAACAGTGTTATGTTATAACCAAACTCTAATAACAATATAACTCAATTGTAAGGAACTTCGTGTGAGGAGTTATATACTTTTGAATTATGATGGCCCGAACAGTATTATGTTGGCAGCGTAATACAATAGTAGGGAGCTTCATGTGAGGAGTTATACTTCTGAATTACGATGGCCTGAACGGTGTTATATTATATCTAAGAATCCTAAGATAAATCACTTAATAAACTTAAAACAAAACAACTAGAGCTTGACATGCCTCCAGAACCATAATAGACCTCAAGATACGTGAGTCAGCAGTCTAGACCTCTAGTCACTTTGACATCAATCACATAGCCTTAAGCCCAGGTGAGTTTTCATAGCCTCACACCTTTTAAACGCTTTCTAAATGTTTTACAAACCCTGTGAGGGGGATACATGCTACTTGCATTAAAAACCGAATACAAGTCTTTTTCTTTGGTTGTTGCACAAGTGATACTATCTGCCACCATTACATAACTAAAATTCATGAGCCATAATCACTTATGGGTTTTACACAAGTGAACGCGAGTATAGTTGATAGATCTATTGGAGTTTGACACCTCCCATTGGTTTACCTCAGCCGGGTAACCAATAAGTACTATACTTGAAACCTCTAAGGATTAACTTTGGCAAGTTATCCTTCTTGTCCCCTCATGGTTGGGTCTACAGCCCCCATGACCCGGACTATTAACGTGCGGTTTCATGAGCTTAGTGCAACATACCCCACTCTTGATAATTTTGCATGCATCACAATTATCACACACACACACACAACATTTTCCCAGATGGGTGTAACAACTGAACCCAGGGAACTTGTATTCACCCACACTCTAAACCTATGACTCTCACTCAACCTAGTGTTGACTTTTAAGCATGTATTCTAGGTAACGAAGCTCTGTGGAAATTATGGCATCGAGTGGCACAAAGCTTGCAGGACTTTTCACTCAGTTATCATTCAACTTTCATAACAAACTTAGATTTTGGGGACCTTCTCTTATAAAACTCTGATGATTTTATTGAATGGTAACTTGTTTTATAAAAATGTCTCTTTTCGAGTCGTTTTCTATTACTGTATCTGTGATTCCATGAAGTAATACCCCAGATCCAAATTCCGCTGCGATCTGTGAAAATGGGGGTGTTACATGACTATAGTAGTTTAAGAAATACCCTACAATAAACTTGTTTTAAGGTACTTAAAATACAGAAAAATCAAATGAGACACCACCATAAGATAGCTTTTGCCCGTTTTAGGATTTATACTTTAGAAAAGATGATTGATGATGATGAGGAATGTCATCAATCAAACCTAGAAAACACCACAAACCCAAACTCTTGGAATTAGGAAAACCTTAGAAACCCCTAAGTAATATGCCTTTTATAGCCTTAAGAGTTATGCCTTAGAATAATTAGTGCCTATAGGATATGTAAGATAGGAAATCAATAAAATAAGTTAACTTTTAGAAACTACCTGGTGCCCCTCAGTTAGGATAATTTAGATAAACTAGATTTAGGTATGCCTCTTCTCACCTTCGGTCATCCCTAACCCTATAGTAACCCCTAGGAGTATAAACTTACCCCATAAAATATGACAAGTTAGGTACTTGTTATAACCTACCCCAAACCCTTACCTCTAGGAATTTAGGATAAACCACCTTGATGCCTTAGATTCATAGATTCTCAAAATTGTTTTAAACTCCATTCATACTTCATCCCTTCCTAAAACCCAATCCCATCAAACACTCACCCTATCAACGGTGAGAATTCTTATTCTACACCATAGAGATCTGAATTCTTTCTCCTTCGATCTCTAAAATTTTCACTACTTCCTTAGCTTTCTTAAGCCATCTTTCCCCTAGTTAAAGAATCTACCCCTAACTATCCCATATGCAAATATATGATAGTCATATATAAGCATATTCCTATCCTTTCCCTATTTACTTCCTTAGATTACTATGATTCCCGAGTTAGTTTTCCCCTCCCCTCTTAGTAAAACCCGAACCATACTCTTTAGGATTCCCATACATGAGGTTAGAAATGACTTTTGGATAACCCTAAAAAACATAAGCTTAAGTATAAAATACCTTAGATCACTAAGATAGCCTATCTAAGAAACCCTTGAGGAAATAGAAAAATAAGATTAGGAATCTTTGAGGTTGTATAGGTTAGAAACCAAATTAGAATCCCTACCCCGATAGATAGAAAAATTAGGAAGACATCCCTATAAGATAGGATTTAGCCTAGCATAAGAATTCATTTATCGAGGACATTAGAACTAGAACACAAATTAGATATAAGGAATTTTAGGAAAAACAAAGGATTAAATAGTAAACCTCCACCTTAAGCCTTTAAACCCCTAGTTTAGGATAGGCACATTAGCAAGCTTCTACCATATAGATACATTAGCAAGCTTCTACCATATAGGAATAAGTCTTTTAATATGTCATAATTTTCCCCTACCTAGTCCCTTAGGATACCCACAAATATATTTTGATGATCTTTAAAAATTGAATCCCTAGAAAACAACTAAGAAACCTTAATGGATCTGATTAGTGGTTTATAAACTTAAGGCCCTTACTTATAGAAACTAGGAAAATTTATATTAAAACTAATTAGATTTGACGTTTCATAGGTTACACATTAGGAAATCTACTTAAAAGATACCATGGACACTACCCTAACTGGTTTCAAGTACCTAGGAATAGTAATACTTATAATAATAGTGATACTAGTAATAATAGTGTTAGCCTTTAAAATTATGTTATAGTCGGGAATTGCAATAGTTTCTAGGTACAAGGACTAGTTTAGTCATTAGAGCAAAGTTAGGCTAGTTCTTAGTATAAATACTCCTCCTAGTCTCGACTAGAAGGGTGGATGTCTCATTTTTAACTTAAGGTGTGTGTGTGTTTCTCCTCATTCTTTCTAAAATACACACACATCTTTCTCATTCTATAATCTAATAATATCATGTCTTTCCTTTACTTTGAGCTTCCCCGACCCCCCGAACCACATGAATCACTAATATTTTTGATCCTACAATTGGCATCAGAGCTACGGTGTTATTTGGTTGATTTATGTTGGTTCGTACAATGTATTAAGCAGTTTTTTGCCTTATTTTTAACTAGTTGAATTTTTTTTTTCATAAGTTTGAGGTACACAGCTTTTATACAAAAGTTTTTGTATCTAATGGTCAAAAAGTCTACACCGATTTCAATTAAGGTTCACGCGTATCTGTTTATTTTGTGTCTTTTATGTCCAAATAATACATCTGCTATTTCATATCCTTTGTGACTTTTGTACCATACCGTGAATCTGTGATTATAAAGTGGTGAAAAAGTGGTCAAAGCAAAGGTCTGTAAGATGGTCGGAATTTATGGTCGGAAAAGTCGCCGGAAATTGGTCGGAATTTCTTGTATAAGAAATTTTCGAATAGTAAAACCCTCACTTTTTCGGATAGTGAAACCCTCACTTTTTTCGGATAGTGAAATTTTTCGAATAGACTTTTTTCGAATACAGATTTTTCGATTAGTCATTTTTCGAATAGAGATTTTTCGATTAGTCATTTTTCGAATAGAGGATTTTTCGATTAGTCCGAATATTTTTCGAATAGACTCAGATTTTTCGAATAGGCATAATTTCGATTAGGCCAAGATTTTTCGAATAGAAATAGAGATGAAGAAGAAGACCATGTTGACCACACAACCAAATACCAACTCTTTGGACCTCAGTTATGTCCATCATTAGTCCACAGTCATGCAATAAAATGAAATGAAAAAGAATGAAAGGAGAATAGAAGACTGAGTCCAACATCAACTTCAATAACCAATCCAACACAAAACCACCTCTAAAACTAATCTACTACCCATCTCCTACTCACGCCAGAAACATCTCCAACATCAACAAGAATATACACGAAGATAAAATAATCTCATATCTGTTCAACTTTTTAATCTTTTGAAGATTTTTTAGTTGGAACAATTATCCTCATCGATCTTGTTGAAGCCTAGCTTCATTTATATCCAAATCACAAAAAGAAAGGATTAATAACAAAGTTGTTATAATCCTTTCTGGTCTCGTTCAAAGATTCATTTGGTATAAAAAAAACACATCATACAACCTACCCGAGACCTCATGTAGAGATCTTGAAACCTTTTTGACATGGTTCTCATCATCTTCGAAGCTAAAGAAACATATCAAGAGCAAGTGGTTCTCGAGTATGCTTAAATGATATCAAATCTGTGACTGTGTTTTGATAAAGATGGAGGCGGATTGATGAGATAGGTGAGAGGAGAGAGTGATATGTGGTAGGCGGGTTTTACAAGTGATGTGCTTAGGGTTGTGGTAAGTGAGGATTATTAGGGCATGTCATATAACTGTTATATTTGGATCGGGTTTATTTCTCTTTTGGGCTTGATACGTTTTTTGTTGGGCTTTGGATTAGCTCTACATTTTTTTGGGCTAAGATGGTATACGCATGATGGGCTACTACATATTGACTAATCAAAACAAATGTGTTATTCGAAATTTTGATCACACATATTTTTGATAATTTGGCGAAAAAGATTGGTATTTTGGATTATAAATTTCACGGGGATACATATTTCATGGCTAAAGTTTTCAATGAATATCAGTTGTGACTATGGGGATGATTCGTTATTATTTATTTGGATTTGAAGTGACGTTTTATGGATGCGTGTATTTATTTCATCTTCTTTCTTTCTTCCATTCCGCGAAGATGACTTGTTTGGGCATATGTTAATGGTGACGAAGACTTGGATATCTAGTTACTTTTGTGATTCTTTCTCTCTATACCCACAAAGTAGCTATCACTTTAAGGAGTTACGTTGTAGTGCTCAGTGTCTCACGCAGTTGAGGATATGTCAAGAGGGATTGTGCTCATTACACTTCTGTTAAGGGTATATGGTACACCGTTCTTAGTCACAAGGATAGTACAAGCTTAAGTTACAAGTTTGGGGATTTTACTTCATTCTCAAGTTCGTCATATCGGGTTATCTTCACATGTGGTTACTACTAAGAGCCGTTGTTTGATACAGGAGGTTGGTAAAGAGTTAGACATTTCAAATGGTATTATTAGTAGATTGGGTTTATTGACATCTTCTCACGAGCTGATATGATATATGATAGAGTGCTTCCAGTTAATGATTCACGTACACATTATTATGTTGATTCCGATAAATCGTAACCATCAGGGGAGAGAAATGTGTACATCGAGGACGCACAACAAGTTCACGTGATCGGGTTTAATGATTTATGAAACGATTTGTGTCGGAGATTGGTTGATTCTTTATCCTTATCTTCTCATCTTATTCTACGTACTTCTACCTTATCCACCTTTACCAATTTCAGGCAACAAATTCAAGATGATCAGTGTTTCAACTTGTTACTTTGGTGTTATCGTTTCATGTGTACGTTACGCGCTGATTTTTCATATGTAAGATAACTGGGATGCATTTGGTGAGATGAAGATGTTGATATTTTGTTCCTCTGAAGCGACAATCTTGAAGAAGGTTGAGTCTACACACACATCTTTCTCATTCTATAATCTAATAATATCATGTCTTTCCTTTACCTTGTAGATTCTTTCACATAACGTAGAATCTTTCTTTGAACGTTTCTTAACTTTGATCTTTGATGAGAACTTTTCTTTGACTTTGAGATGTATGTATGAAAACAGTTAGTAATAAACATCCGGTACTTACAGGTTCGGAATTAGAGATTGTCAACAGCATAGTGTGAAGACTCCTTCTAACCTTTACGAAGGCCGTTCCTAATCGGATACCCCCGAAAGGGCTTACACTGGCATACCGAAGTACACCAACGATTAGGTGAGTCGCTGGAGATCACCCCACGATTGTAGACCGTTTGAAACCACCGCAAATACTAAGTGTAACCCACAAGAGATNATAAACATCCGGTACTTACAGGTTCGGAATTAGAGATTGTCAACAGCATAGTGTGAAGACTCCTTCTAACCTTTACGAAGGCCGTTCCTAATCGGATACCCCCGAAAGGGCTTACACTGGCATACCGAAGTACACCAACGATTAGGTGAGTCGCTGGAGATCACCCCACGATTGTAGACCGTTTGAAACCACCGCAAATACTAAGTGTAACCCACAAGAGATTACCGAAGTGACCTGCTGTCAGGGCTGTTTGATGTTGACCCTGGCAGGATTTCCGTTCAATCATTGAAAAATACATAAGTAAATCCTCTCATAAACGTTCTGGACAGATTGCTAAGATCTGCGTAGGACTCTAAAGTTTACAACTGATATCCTTAAAGATGAACAACCAGTGTAGAAGTATCATGTGTTCCTATGAGATCTTTTGATGAATCTCGGGGCTCTAGACTCAATAAGTGCATATTTAGTCGTCGGAAGCATGGAGCAGAGGGCCTCCTTTTCAATATCAACACATCTCGGAGTGAGAGGTCGATAGATTATGCAAGGTTCTCCGTGAGAATGAAACAAGTACCTTTTGAGAGATACTCGAGTGGCTAGAAGGTTAAGTGCAGTGCGTCACTAGGTCCATGACGTCTTGTCTTCAATACTGGTGTCACCTTAGTAACAACCAGTAGCATATGAGTTGAACCCGGTGTCTGCCCTAAGTTTGAACATACGGAGGGCTATTTCTTTTCACCCTTTTCATTACTTTTCTTTTTAATTCTTCAACCCTTCTTTCTCCTTTTATTCTTTACTCCTTTTTTTCAAATCATACCTAAGGACTTCTAATTCTAATCTATTGGAATTGTCCTTGGTTAGATCCCTCCGGCTCTGGCGGATCATATGACGGTTTTCCTAACCTTAGTCACCTTATATCACCATGACTATCCTAGGTTTATTGATCACATGCCATAAAACTTTTTGTAAAATCTCTCAAAGTGTTCATGAATATAAAACACATTTTGTTAACACAATGATAGTTTTGCGATTTTTGAAATACTCCCCCTTCACATGTGCTCATAAGTTTTTATGATAAAGTTGCACATGTTGGGTAGAGTTCGCACTTTTGAATTGATCGACTTTCAGTGAACAAGACCGATTCGAGACACGTTTACATCACTAGTTAGACTAGCTTGAAATTATTACCCGGCCTGGTCAAGTCCAAAGAAAGTTTCTCGAATTGGTACATTCTACGTAGACAAGTCCTATTCAAGACACGTTTACATCACTGGTTAGACCAGGTTGAAATTATTACCCGTCCAGGACAAATCTTTTCGATTACAGACATTTAAGTTTGTCAATTCGAGGGTTATATCTGAGTCGAGCTCTTTTGAAATTCTGCCACAATCGTTATATATTTTTGATCACATTTTAATCACGTCTTCTCCCCCTCAAAAATAGCATACCGTGTTATTTTTTGATATCAACTGATTAATAGGAAAAGCTTTTGGAGAGATAGACGGATTTGTTTTTGCATGAAATCGGAACATTTTTGTTTTTATAATACTCCCCCTCAAAACTCGCATGTGTTTTGAGAATTTTAACCTTTTTACAAACATTTTAAAGGGAAGGAGTCTTCTTGAGCAAAATTCTAAAAATGTAAGAATTATCAGATTTGTTGAATTTTGTATCAAGGTTTTTTTTTTTTTTTCAAAAGCAAAGACTTTTCTTTGTTTGAATAGGAATGTCGCACTGAGGTGTACAACAGTGTCCATTTTTAGGATAAGTGCACTTTGTTGATGAAAATCATTTTTGCATAGCCCTTTCCTTTCTTTGAAAACTTGAGTTGTGCACTGTAAGGTGTACACAAGTCACTTTGTGAAAACGAGTTTTTGCTTGAAATCTTTTCGTTTCTTTATACTCAAACTTTTTTAAAAATGATTTCATCTTTGAACGTTTGAGTCCTGATCTGAAATAACCAGAAGTCATCATTTAAGTCCGGGTTTCGTACTGAAGTATACGAAAGCCATGAAGTAACATTGTTCTTCTGCAAGTAAAGAGATGGCAGCTGAGAAGTTTTAGGAAGCTGAATGAAGCAATGAAGTTTAAAGACCATTCTCAGAGCTGCTGCACTTATGTCTTGTATTTAATTTTACTTGTAAGGAACATTGTAAACAATTCCCGTATAACATCACTTTGGGGAGAGATTGTTAGCCTTTAAAGTTATGTTATACTCGGGAATTGCAATAGTTTCTATGTACAAGGACTAGTTTAGTCATTAGAGCTAAGTTAGGCTAGTTCTTAGTATAAATACTCCTCCTAGTCTCGACAAGGAGGGTGGATGTCTCATTTGTAACTTATGGTGTGTGTGTGTTTCTCCTTCTTCTGTCTAAAATACACACACATCTTTCTCATTCTATAATCTAATAATATCATGTCTTTCCTTTACTTTGAGCTTCCCCGACCCCCCGAACCACATGAATCACTAATATTTTCGATCCGACAAATAGACAACTTAGGACAAAAGAGGAAACCCGAAACTTTGCCTAAGAATAAGGATACTCCTAGTAAACCCTTAGGAAAGAAAACACCTAAACCTTCTCCCACTTTAGAACCCTCTACTTCGATAGAACCAAACACATCACCCTTAGAAGTTTAGGACTAGTTATGAAAACTAGAAGAACGTTAGGGGGAAAACAAATCTTGGAGGAATAATCTAGTAAATCTAAAAAATTCCATTAGGATACTATCTTTACAGGTATCCTATACTTTTACTCCACCATTTAATCCTACTCTTCCGTTTAAACCCACTCCTTCATTATCTCTCACCCCTTCATACCTTCCTATATCATCCCTTGCCTTTCCTCTTTCCTCCCCACTCCTTCTTACTTTTTCATCCATCCTTCCACTTTCCTTCCATCCTTTTATTCCACCAACATTTTTCACTCTATTTTTCCTACTCTATATTCTCTCCCTACCCCATCCTACAATGTTCTAAGAATTAGAACTTGTACTTCTCGTCATATCGCAAGATTCTATTAGTTAGATCTTGTAAGAATATATATGCCGAACCTTAATCCTCGTTATGTTCGACTATGGTATTATAATATCTTGCCTTGCAAAGATTGGAAGAATGAGATTACGTCCATCACCCTAGTCATAGCATGGTATAACTACCAGGTGACTAGTTGCTCAATAGAGAGGTTGTAGAACTGGCCACCATGACTAGAACTCGTTTCTACCATGGCTACTACTTGTCTCCACCATGGCTTGAACTTGTTTCCACCATGACTGGAACTTGTCTCCAAAACATTCTTGGACCACATTTCCTTAAATGTGGACTAGTTTTCCGTTTTCCGCCGATACTACTTAAGGACGATTTATGATGACTATTCTATTAAAATGAATTAGGACGCTCTTTCATTTTAAGAAAAAAGCTATAAATCGATTGGATCATGAATTTATAAGCTCTTGCTTACAAGAATTGGGATGCCTTTACTTGTGATTAACGAGATATAAATAAATGAGTTCAAGTATCTGGCACATGTACAAACATTTCCTACTCCGTTTGTACAACTCTTTCCTTCCTCTTATCTTTTCCGACTCATTCATTCCCCTACTCCTACGCTCATTTAAATCTCGGGACGAGATTTCTTCTAAGGGGGTAAGACTGTAGCAACTCACAAAATCTCATCACTATCATTCCCATTACAAATACCTATAGTAGGTATTTCACAGGTAAATTTTTGCTTTTTATGTGCATTCATTATTTGCATGACTCTCTAGACCTGCTCACGTATCCACACAAGCCAAATAACTCAACACTCACATCCTATAAACCTCTGGTATGTCAAGCATATGATCACAACAACACTATAATAAGTAATCTACCAATCTAACACACTAAACATATCACAAAAACCATAACAAACCCTAATTAACCCTAATTAGACCTATGTGCTTACTAAACCCTATATGCTTAACTAAACTAGTTTGAAAGTGTTCAAGGCTTAAGTATGAGTTACTTTAGGAAGATTAGGATACCTTAGGACCCTTAGGCACTAGTACAACCCATTAGAGCTTAGGTACAAGTCCCTTAGGCACAAAACAATAACTAGGTTATAACTTCCCAGAAACTAGATCAAACCTTCCCAAATCTTTCCCATAAGCTACCACCACTTAGTATAAGCCTCTTAGGACTTAGGATTACTCATTACACACTCATAGGACCCTAAACTAGGCATAAAACCCTAGGAAAAACCCTAAAATCACTCTAGGTAAAACTAGGTCAAAACTAAACCTAAACCATAGAAATAAGCTACTATAGCACCTCTAAACTAACAACCAAGCACCCTAGAACCTTCCCCTAACCTACCTAGGACCCTAGAACCTTACAAGCACCCAAGCAATGAGGTGCATCACCTCCTTGTAACCACCTTCTTCCCGCGGCCAAATAACCACCACAAAACCCTAAACCGCCATTANCCCCCCCCCCCGACACCTCCTACTTGCCTTGCTTGCTCTCCACTCCAATCAGACCCTATAAATAGCTCGACACCCTTTTCATTTCAAAGGCACACCTCTTCTCTTCTTCACCTCAAAACATTCTATATTAGTAATATTGTTCGAGCTATAGTAGGCCTAGGAGTCGAGCAAAGCAAGCCAAGGACCCTTGTCGAGTTTATTTTGGCTGAGGAAACCCTAAACCCTAGACATACCCCTCGTTAAACCCTAGTTAGTCAAGTAAGCCTTCCATTTTGATTTCTTTAGCTTTAGTTCAGTCCTAGGATAGTATTAGGATGCCTTAGATCCCATAGGAACCCTTGCCTAAGCCTTGATCACTAAAACTTGCTAGTTTTCATTTTTAAACCCTAAATAGTGTCGAATACATGTTTATATGCCATAAGCCCTTTACATAAGCTAAAATCTGATTTAGATAACTTAGATAAGCTAATATTAGTTAAACATAAGCTAGAAAACCTTTTTGTTTCATAAAAATATAGTTTGCATGGAATTAGGACTAGTTTTGCAAAGTTTTCCATGCATAGGGGTATATATGGTAACTTTCTGAAAATATTAAGTCTAGGGACTATTTTTGACATTTCTTAGAAGTTATAAGTATAAGGACCCTTTTTGCAAAGTTATAAAACCCTAGGATAAAAAGTTAAATAGTTATAAACTTAAAAGGACTAGTTTTGCAAAAGTTATAAAGTTAAGGATCTGAATGATAAATATAGAAAACTTATAAGTCCAAGGATCATTTCTGCCATTTTCCTAAAATATAGAAGTACAGGGACTAATTGTGTCAAGTATAGATAGTTATTAATATAAATAATATAAGTATTATAGGTTTAGGGTAGATTTTGTAAATATGTTAAACTATAAGGATATAAAGTAAAAATGTTAAAGTTAGAAGCATTACACAATACTAAGGAGCTTCATGTGAGGAGTATTATGTGGATATTTCGTTTTGACGAGTTTGCTGGGTTTACGATTTAAAGTGCCCTGGCTTTTCAAACGATTATTGCATGTACTTCTAAATTATGATGGCCAGAACGGTGTTATGTTATAACTAAACTCTAAGTAAATACATAACTCAATAGTAAGGAGCTTCATGTGAGGAGTATTAACTTCTGAATTATGATGGCCCGAATGGTATTATGTTAATAACATAATACAATAGTAGCGAGCTTCATGTGAGGAGTCTTATACTTCTGAATTGTGATGGCCTGAACGGTGTTGTGTTATACCTAAAACTCTAAAAACCCTAAGAATGATTACTTAAGAAACCTAAACTAAACAAATAGAGCTTGACATACATCCACACCTACAACACACCAGGATACGTGAGTAAGGCAGTCTAGTCTCCGAGTCACTTTTTGCATCAGTAAGAATTCCCTAAGCCTAGGTGAGTTTCGTAGCCTCACATCTTTTTAACTTTTCACTCTAAATGCTTTACAAACCCTGTGAGGGGGATACATGCTACTTGCTTTACTTTAAACCGAATACAAGTCTTTTTCTTTGGTTGTTGCACGAGTAAACTATCTGCCACCACTACATAACTAAAATTCATGAATCTAATCGTTTAGGATATTTTACCCACGCGAACATCTATTGGAGTTTGACAACTCCCGTTGATACTACATCTTTCTGGATGGTATCAATAAGTACTATATTTGAACCCACTGAAGGATTAACTTTGGCAAGTTATCCTTCCCATCCCCTCATGGTTGGGTCTGCAGCCCCCATGACCCAGATTGTTAACGCGCGGTTCATGAGCTTAGTGCAACATACCCCACACATGATAATTGTAGAATGCATTACAATTATCATAAACACTACATTTTCCTTGAAGGGTGTATCAACTGAACCCTGCGGAACTTGTATTCACTAACACTTAAACCTATGACTCTCACTCAACACCTAGTGTTGACTTTTTAAGCATGTATCCTAGGTATATCATTACTACGGAGATGTGGCAGAAGGAGGCACTGAACTTGGAGGACTTTCAAACCGGTTATCATTCAAACATAACATATTACTTAGACTTTGGGACCTCATCAATAGTAAAAGTATATCTTTTACTATAAAAACTCTGATAATCAAATGAATGATAACTAAATTTCTATAAACGTCTCTTTTCGAGTCGTTTTCTATTACTATAACCGTGATTCCATGAAGTAATACCCCAACCCTAAATCCGCTGCGAACCGTAAAAATGGGGGTGTTACAGCGTCACTTGCAAAGTGTGACGCCGTCAGCTTGCCTCCAATTAGGGTTTCGTATTCTCCAAGTCATCGTTGTGACTAGGGATGGCAAAATCACCCGAAACTGACGGGGAAACCCGAAACCCAAACCGGATAGGTCGGGTTCGGGGCGGGTTCGCAGTTTTGGATACGGGTTCGGGTAGAAGTATTCTTTTTTTCCTGGGTACGGGTTTGGTTGCGGGTTCTGGTAATACCCGCCTGTTTAACCGTACCCGTATCCGTACCCGTTTACCCGAGTTTATACCCGCCTATTTTATATAAACTATAAAGCCCGTGCCAAGTTGTTGGCTATTGACCGTTTACAAAATTTGTGTCCACTCCTTATAATAGCGTATATGAGTATATCTTTGTAATTACAAAAAGTTAAACAAATACTCACGCCAAGTCTTGATGCTTGAGTTATCACACACATTAACTGATCTTTTTTTGTTCCAAAAAAAATAAATAAACTTTTTTGAGACCTGGATTAAGATCTCTATGATCAAATACTCACGCCTCTTTAGATTTTGTAATGCATTACTTAAGAATTAAGATCTCTATTATCAAAGACATTTGAATTTTGTACTTTTTCTTGGAACTATTATCATGATTGGTTCGAAATGTTAAATCGTATTATATGATATTGAAGTCGTTTTATTTAAGTTATAAAAACTTTGAATATTAGGGTGTTTTGATTTGTTTTCGGTGGAGTTTTTTTAACTTGATACCCGCAATTTTGTCCAACAAAGATTCAATCGGGGATAACCGATACCCGCGGATAAAACCGAAAAACGATGGATAATACTAAACGGGTACCCATCGGGTTTTAGAGTGGGTTTGGGTATGGATATCATAAACGGGTACGGGTACGGGTTCACTAAAACCTAACCCAAAACCGACCCGTTGCCATCCGTAGTTGTGACGGTGTCGCTTAGGATCTTTGACGCCGTCATGTGCTGTCTGAAGCCGTCACATTGTGATTCCTCTGAGCCGTCACTTGTTAACTTTGTACGAAATTTTGGTCTTCAAATACACCTGACGCTGTCAGGTTAAGCGTCGCTTGTTAATTCTGAGCCAAAAATCCATCTTCAATTGCAAGTGACGACGTCACGTTGTAGCTTGTGACGTTGTAAAACCCGAAAATCTGTCTTCGCTAAAATTCCTATATAATTTGAAATTTTTCTAAACTTCGTACCATTAAATCTTGAACCTATAACTTAAGCTATGATATGAAATAAATCGACACAACATATGTTCCTAACCTAAGCTACAAAATAAAATTCACACCAACTTAAATATTATACATCACACCTTAGTATGTCACCAAGGGCCGATTTCATCTTAACGTGTATATACAACTTTTGAGGGTCAAATATAGTTTGTCTTGAGACACAACACCACACGTTCATCATTGAATAAAAGATGTGGAAAACTAGAAGGGGGGGTTGAATAGTTTTATGTCTTTTTAATTTACAAAAACCTTGTTTATCAAAACACCAATTCAAACTTTATGTTTCACCAATAGACTTGCACAATTATAAGCAACGATATCAACAAGTATATAATATGACAAATGTGAAAGTAAGTAAATAAGTAAAAGGATAGAGTTGGAAAAATGGCACCGTGAGACAAAGGATTTATAGTGGTTCGGCTACGAATCTCCTCTTCGTCCTACTCCACTCCTCGAGCACCTAACTCGGGAGTTTTCTTCACTATGTCAA
>LBNU01012233.1:94502-120990 GCA_014162995.1 Artemisia annua
AATTTCATTTTCTTTTCCTAAGTTATTTTCATCATTTTTATAATTTGTTTTTGTTTTAATAATTATTATTAGTATTTACTTTTTAATATAAATAGTTAATCATCATTTTTAATTTTAGTTTTCTATTTTTATTTTATTTAATTTGCATTTAAGCCGCTAAGGCATGCAAATTCCACTTTAGTTATAGTGATCGATTTTGTTCACATACCCCTTTTCATTCAACATATTTTGGTCTCGAATTCGTTGTATTCAGGATATCACATCTCTTGGGACTTACACGACCCGGGGAAACACTAAACTCCTCAGGATTTCATTGCATTTGTGCTCTAGACTTTCAGGGATTCTTTATTACGGTTAGCCATTCACAAGTGGCTAGCTTGTGTAATAAACCTGTTGGTTTTGAGCCAATCAATTACCAAAATTGTTTTTCAAAAATATATAATATGTTTATATAATTAAATAAACTTTGTATTAATTAATTAAATACCCCTTTGATCATGAGATGTATTAAGCACTTGTTTATTCATACCTTAAGTGATTAAGTTGGATATAATGATATAAACTAGCTTAATACTTGTTTACGTAGTAATCTTACGTTTAATGATTTTACATTTTGTGATCGTCAAAACGTAGAGATATCGAAAAATATAAATAACGTTTTTACGCATTATTTATGTCAACAAAAGAGATGAAAATACTACTTGGGTACTATACATATATAATACGTCTAAATATGTTCACAAGAAGGACCGAAATATTTAATATATTCTACACACTTCACATTTGAAGATATGCATAAGATATTTATAAAAAGTTTGAAAGAAGAAATGGTCATGCTACTCCCAAAGACTCGGCACTTTCACATGTACTTCACCCATTTATTTTGAACCGAATACCACATATCATTTCACACACATAAAACCCTAACTTAGGTGACGGCACAAGTTTTGTTTCCATATTCAATTCTTCAAAAGTGGTACAGGAGGCTATGAAAAGGATGTTGTTGGTCGTGGTATAGTCGGGTTCGAGGTGTAGTTTGGATCGTGGTGCTGTTTGAGTTCGAGAAAGACTGATTTGGGTTGATTCGGTAGTGGTGCTGGTCGTAGTCACTTGTCTCATTTACATCCGATCACAAGGAGGTTTTAATCTCGGCTTGGTCTTGATCCTTAGTCCTTGTTTTCTTCCGTTTGATAACCAAGGGCAACGCACCCATCCTTGTTTATTCCTTTCCGTTTGATCTCGACATACACGTAAAATATATTATTTAACAGCAATAAGAATCAGTTAATATTGGCATGCATGTTTTACGAAAAGATATATCACATGAAATCATAAACGTGTTCACATGAAATAATGAATTGAGATCTGATATAATCGACCTATAAAGTGTTGCTTTCGAATTCTGTTTTGGTACATGTTTTAACCTACACCTTCACGCCCCTAAATCTGTTTTGATCTAACCTTTTAATGAGCTAATATAAGAGTTGCATGCATGTGTTTCTGTTTGGTTTTTGATTCGAGATAACAAAATATAAAGAGAGCTATGCATGAATTATACGTTAATGAAGGTTTAGTTTATGTGTGACATTGTGAATTCAGTTTGACTCATTAATAAGGTGTGTTTGCATGAAATTCTGATGGGTCACACAAGGTCTAAACGTGTGAATGAATCAGGTTTGTAGTGGATTATATATTGAGGATGCTTGTTTCGAAAATATTAAGGAGGTCCTCGTTAATTTTGTTATCAAGTGGTGTGCATGAGAGTGGGATATTGGGTGGTCTAAAGGGATTATTAAACATGTGGTATACTAGCGTGTGTATTTTGGGTGGGGGTAAAAAGGCTTTTGTTTCTCGAATGGTTAACAGGTCAAGAGGTGTATTAGAAGATTTTGATTATACTTGAGTCGTTGGGGTCTTGGGTTCTAAATAAAATGCTATCGAGTGAGTTGCATATGTGTTTAACGTGAGGTTGTAAGTGGACGTGTGTGTGTGTTTCGTTTAAGCTTAATTAATCCGAGATGTGTTTAAAGTGCGCATTAAATCGACTAAGCTCTAACTGGTCATTATGGATTTAATTTACAATATAAACCTTGAACTTTGATAAGTTACACATTTAATCCTAAACTTTACTAAACTGGCATAATAAATCATAACCTATGAAATTGTTGTTATTAAACCTTTACATTTATTTAATTATCAAGTTATAACCCTAAAGTATCAAAGTTACTATTTTTGGAAGGTTAATATATTTGGCAAGTTACTAAAAAGGGGAAGTTTCTAAAAATGGAAAACCGACTAAAATGAATAATCTGATTTAAAATAAGTTATTAATATTAAGACAACTATTAATTCGTGTAGATTCGCTGAAGAAGGAGTAACTTCCTATCCTTGTTCTGATATGGTTTTATTTACGGTTTGAGGTACAGATATTCTATCACTTCTCAGTAGGGACTTCTCATGACTCTTTGATCCTTGACTTTGCTATGATCCCTTTTGGATATGAGCCATTGCTATGATCCCTTTTGCTTTGATCCATGTGATATGATTCGTTGATATGATTCTTTTGATATGATTCTATGATTTGATATCCGTCTGCTATTCGTTTGCTATGATATGATTCAGTTCAGTTTGATATGTTCTGTTGGATATGATATGATGTTGGATATGATACGATTTGTTCTGTTCTTATGCCCGAGTTTTTATTCTACTCATGGAGGTACCATGGGCGTGTCATCGAGGCACCGATGGCATGACACTTTCTGTGGAGGTGTGATTGATCCACGGCGTCCCCATTTTGTCGGATATATTATGTGATCACTTGGATATTATGATATGTATGATTTGCTTTGTAGGGGGCGTATGGATGCATCATAGGTATGTCGGATTTTGTGTAGGGTGAATGTGAGTGTGTGCTTACACTTCTTCACGTTGGAGGCTCGCGACTCCATTTGGTACTTAGAGGTCTCCCCTCTTTGTGCATGTAGGATTTGTCGGATATGTGATTATATGGTAGGAGACCTATTCAAGTGGCTCTGGTAGGTCGGCTCGTGGCTTTTGTATATTTCTTTGTGTCTATTCGAGTGGCTCGGGTAGACAAGCCTTTGTAGATATGTGCTCTATGATTCTGACTATTATCTGATTATGCTTACGTTGATATCTCTATGATCCTTCATTTGTTTGACTTGTGATATTGTTCAATTGTTCGTTGATCTCTTATGCATTTGACAGATGATATTCCTTTCAGCAGAAGCTTATGATGTCCTATTTCTCATACTTATATACGTTTCGATTATCCGTTTGTTATATATCTGTTCACTGGGCTTTTTAAGCTCAGCCGCATTTCTTTTCTTGCGGCAGGTTTTAGGTTGGAAGCTGGGTTTGGGTGAAGAGTGCATAGGAGCGTTAGTGGACTACCCCAATGATTAGAAGCCCATTGACACTTGGATTAGACTTGGACTTGGATTCGATTAGATTTTTGTTTAGCTTTGTATTCTCATTCTTGTATAGAGTTAGTATTTCCTTTGTAATCTTTAGAATATCCTTTGTAACTTTATGTTTATAAGTCTTCCGCTTGCGTTGTATGTTCTGATATGCCACCATAATGTGATACTTCTACCCTTGTCGGATTGGGGTGTTACAGACGCCATCAGACTCACTTATCTGACAGAATTTGGGACTTCGTCCTTTTCTTCACTTTCCAAATAAGCCCAAAACATGTCATTTTCCAGATTTTTCGTCCCAAGTACCTAAAATCCAAAAAAAATGATTTAAGGCAATATTTGATCATATAAATACGATTTTGGCCTTAAATGACCCATTAAAAAGGTACAAAATAATTCCTCATCAATTAGTACCTTCTAACTTTACCTAAAAACAAACTTTTACTTAAACCCTTGAAAAGCAAAACTTTTATATAAATCATTCATAGACATTCGCATTAATGAGCACGATAACCGAGAAAATTTTTACCCTAAACCTTATCATTCAAAAGTCAGCCTCATCCTGCACCACCTTTTAAGCTGACAAGCCGAATTCCTACTGTTAAAGTTTGCTGGAATTCTCAAAGAGATCCCGAGTTCACTTGGGAAGGAGAAGACCAAAACCATCGCAAGCATCTAAACCTCTTCATCAACACCACCTCATCAATCAACACAAACAAAATATCTGGACGAGATTCCTTTAAGGGTGGTAGACTATGACAAGTCGTATTTTTCAGGTCAATATTTTATTCATAAACCCAAAATATTTCATTTTGGAGGTTTATGCATTTATCTTTACGTACAACTATTTAATTAAATCGCGAAAACAGCATTTATCGTAAATCGGCATTACAAAAAGGCAAGTCTATATAAAATATATGTCATATGACTATTACAACCATATTTTATACGTTTACACTTTTTATTTTTCAATTTTCACGTAAAACACTCTTATTACGCGTTTATACTTACACGCATGCAATACTTACCCTGTACCCGCACCACCTTTAAATTAACATCTCTTATACATTATATACATTCAAGTTAACTAATTTCTCTCTATTATATCACCAAAAAAACAGCCACCATTTTATTTATAACCAAAAGATCACCATAATATCACAAAATTTGACTTTCTTGTCATTTCTACTTACCAAACACATCATAAACCATACTTTGAATCACCACACCTTATGTCAAAAACCATCAAATCTGTACAAAATTTACCCTCTTACACATTTAGACCACTCCCCCCATGTGTCTCATTGATTTCATGTCATATCTTGTTCCCTAAGTCCTCATTCTAAACCAACTAGACTAGTAACTAGCTAGTTTCACTTTCCCCCTATAAATAGCACACTCCTTACCCTCATTTAACATACACAAACACACTCTTTTCTCTTAAATATCTACTGGTCTCAAGGCTTCTAAACAAGTTTTAAGGGTGTGCTAAGATTTTGCTAAAGTGTTCAAGAGTTTTGGTAACATAAAACTAGGGTTTCTGGTGTTCTTGGGTAATATAGTGCACACTTTGGTACTTAAATCTCTCATCATATTGTTGTAAGCATCAAACACTCATCTATACTCATCATCTTACTTATATATTCATGTCTTAATCATTTTAGCACTTATATATGCTTGTAGTGTTGAAGAAATTTTGTATAAAGTTAGACCAAATCTCACAATTTCTGCCCCAGAAAATCAGTCACATGTTTCGAAATAGTAACCCAACCTAGACCTTTTTATATACCTTTCCAATTTTTGTGGACATTTATATATGTCTTAACATTATCTCAACCAAATTTGGCTATCATTGGAGTTGATTTGATATTGTTTTTTAAATCGTACAAGAAAGTTACTCAAAACCAACAAAGAAATTTGTAATCTGTTTAGTTGTGTAAAACTACCTAAGCTAAGAGCATTTCTGGCCATTTTACTAGTTGAGCATTTGTAGAACACTCTTATTCCTTTCCGAAGACTGTACCTTCGAAACTTAACAAAGAATAACGAAGGAGAACCGACCCCAAGACCGTAGGTGTAGTTTTTTGAATTTGAAACAAGTATGATACCTTGTTGCGTTTTTGACTTTATAGGACAAATGGTAAAGAACCAATCCGAGAGGCTACCATTTTTGGAAAATAGACTCGAAAACAATGAACCTAGGATCTTTTAAACAATTTTCTTCTTTAGAAAATAAGCGAGCAATGACCCGATTTGGAGGAATGTTTTCTGAAAATAAGACCTTGTTGTCCCAAATTTTGCTTTAATGAGTACCGACACTTGACACATATTTTCTCAAACCGAAACCTTGAAATAATGAAAATGGACACGTCTATCTAGGTTTAGAAAGTTTAACTAGTAAAAACGAACTTAAAACGAGTTAGAAACACGCTTTCCAAGACGGGTTGAACATGACCTACGTGACTTGAAATTCTTAGGATTTCTAAGTAACTAAAACGCGTTTTGAAGTATATTTTTTAAATGACCGACTTGCGTAACATGTTAAAACCTCACTGCAAGTATATAAAGGTGCTACACTTCATAAAATTCATATGCATGTAGTACATGTTGCATATTTCCAAAACGACTTATATTTTTAGGTTGCGTTAGGATTCCCGGTTGATTTCATTACTTTACACTTTCACGTGTACTTTGAATACTTGAGGTGAGTTTTATAGCCCCACTTTTACCTGTTTATACTTGTTTTTCAAATACTTTGGGGTGAGAATACATTGCTTACTTTTACATATGGACACAAGTACATAAAACATTTACCAATTGCCTAAGTTACCACATTTTTTATTAAATTCCCCACAATCATGAACCGTTAATTACTTTATAAACGCGAATGTTGTGAATAGATTTTTTGGGGGTAAACTCCCTCGTCCAGTTTGGTCGCTCCAACATGACCGGTTAGGCAAACGGACGCATTTCATTTGATGTCGTACAAGTGTTTGGCAAAGCACCTGTTTGGGGTGAATACATAAACTAACTGTGAAGGCTTCGGTATCATGAGCTTAGTGCAACAGTAATACTTTTCATGAACATATTTGGAATACAATGGTCGTTGAAATCTTGTGGTACACACTGCTTTTACAAATACTTAAACCTATGAACTCACCAACATTATTGTTGACCATTTCAGCATGTATTTCTCAGTTTTGCGATAATTGTTTGGCAAATCATGGAGCATGAGCATTCGAGTCACATCTTTTGAAGACTTGTGCAAATATTCATCGTCGATAACTTTCAAAAGCGTATTTACTTATTGTTGAAGATCTTGCATTTTTAATGATTCAAAACCCTGTTTAAACTTTATCGAACGTGTATTTCAAAAGGACTCATGTAGGTTGTNCTCACCAACATTATTGTTGACCATTTCAGCATGTATTTCTCAGTTTTGCGATAATTGTTTGGCAAATCATGGAGCATGAGCATTCGAGTCACATCTTTTGAAGACTTGTGCAAATATTCATCGTCGATAACTTTCAAAAGCGTATTTACTTATTGTTGAAGATCTTGCATTTTTAATGATTCAAAACCCTGTTTAAACTTTATCGAACGTGTATTTCAAAAGGACTCATGTAGGTTGTTCGATGTAACTGTAACTTTGTTTCCATGAACGTCACGCCCCCGGTTACCATTCCGCTGCAACATTTTGAGGGTGTGTGATGAGGCAAAAAGTGTTACGCCTTTAAGGGGTCATTTAATCCCTAAATCGTGATTTTATGATCAAATATTACCTTAAATCGTTCCTTTTGTCATTTTAGGTACTTTTGAGAAAAATTCTGGAAAACAAAGCATTTTTGATGTTTTTGGAGCAAAAAGTGAAAAAAACGACAAAGTCAAGAATCCAAGCTGGAAATTGTACCTGACGGCGTCACCTATTCCAAAGGGACGGCGTCAGTCTTTAAGACATGAGGAGGATATCACGTTTACACTTGGCGCGCCAGAAGAATTCTTATACTTAACACGTGACGGTGTCACTCTTTACCTGAAGTAGGCCGTCACATGTGTTCTCTATAACGTGACGGCCCAGAAACCTTACAANACCTGACGGCGTCACCTATTCCAAAGGGACGGCGTCAGTCTTTAAGACATGAGGAGGATATCACGTTTACACTTGGCGCGCCAGAAGAATTCTTATACTTAACACGTGACGGTGTCACTCTTTACCTGAAGTAGGCCGTCACATGTGTTCTCTATAACGTGACGGCCCAGAAACCTTACAAGCAGATGGCATCAAGTAGAAGGATTGGGCGACAAGAAACCCTAGCCGCGGCGAGATGACGGCGTCATCCATTAAAAGGGGACGCCGTCACCTTTGTAATTCTATATATAATTTTCGATTTTTCATTCATAGAGGAGGAACTTTTTGGTGGAACACACACACAAACCCTAGTACGAATTTCAGAACTTTTTAAGGGTTTCATACTCTTATTTCTTCCATGTTTGATTAAAGATAAGTAATCCATCAATCATTCAATATGTCTATGTGTTGTTTGATTATATCTTATGCTTGTCTTTCTTTTAACATGCTAGGCTAGGTTTATTTGTGTTTGCTTAGATCTAATGAAACCTAGTTATTGATTATTAATTGAGGGTTTGTTATTAATTGTTGTTGGGTGAATGATAATCGATGTTAGGCTTAAGAAAACTAGTTAATCTCCTATATGGTAACATGCTTGAACGTCTTAAGAAACATGAATCAGATTTGTACTACGATTTTAATGGTTGTGTTTAATGCGTAAGTGACTATTAAGGAGGCCATGGTTAGGATACTAAACGTGTCTTCATAGGAAGAGATAGGAGCTTATAGAGTTAGGGAAGATCGTACACGGCCCCACGAATGATATTAAGGAATGCAACCCGTCACCCACGCAAGTAACAAACTTATCAATCAATAAAAGATAGCTAGGGAGTAATGAAGTCTAAGTAAACATGTTTTCTTCATATAAGTTTTCTCATTTTATTTTCTTGTCATTTTATTTCTATTGCATTAGTAGTTTATTTGGGTTAGTTGACTAGCAACTAATTCCGCCCACTCTTCCAAAACCAAAATTTTTACTTGATTTCCATAAAATATAAAAATACAAAAAGAATCATCCCTCACNAAGTTTTCTCATTTTATTTTCTTGTCATTTTATTTCTATTGCATTAGTAGTTTATTTGGGTTAGTTGACTAGCAACTAATTCCGCCCACTCTTCCAAAACCAAAATTTTTACTTGATTTCCATAAAATATAAAAATACAAAAAGAATCATCCCTCACCCCTAGACCTAATTAGACTACTTTCAATCCTAACGAACACTATTCCCCGAAAGAACGATCAATCTCCCGGTACTTGCCACTACACTATACTACATCGGTTAGGTACACTGCCTGGTGGGGATTGCAAGCTTCTCAAGATCCCTTGAGAGGTAAAACCTGTTGCGTAGACCGCAATCCACGCATCAGTGTGACAACTTGGTAGGAGGGAAATGTGGTTGATAGAAGGCAAAGTTGCATTGTGTAGAGGGAAAGATGGACAAAGCAATGCAAAGGAGATTCTTAATTCAAAATTTAAATTCAAATTTCAAATGTTATAATCTTTGTTAGTGCCACAATTAACTTGTTAACTAATTACTTTAACGCAATTAACTTAAGTAATTTGCATAATTAGTAAATCATTAACTTATAAGAGGAAAGTGCATTTAGCTAAATATTTAAAATGACCTTACTCATTTGTTCAAAAGGGAGTAGACCCATTTGATAATTAGTTAAGTCACAAATAATGATTATACCCATTTGTATACTTTCATTTGATCACTTTATGAAAACATAAACCTTTAAGCGTTTAGCTTGTTCTATAATTTTTTTTGAGTAGGCTTTTATAAAAAGCTTTGAGTTGGGTTTTATAAAATGTTTTGAGTTGGCTAAGTGTTTGAGTTGAATCTTTATAAAATAGGACTAGATATTTTGACACGACCTCTCTAAGTCATAATCTACTCGCGATATTATAAAATATCTTAAATATCATGTATGAACCTATATTGAAATATCAAACTTTGTAGGGTAAGAGGTAAGCCGATTTTGAAAAATTGAGCGCGCGAAAACAGAATATGACGCGCTGGTCTTGGCGTGCGAGCCTAGCTTGCTGGATCTTGTTTTCGTGTGCTTATGGCTTTGAGCTATCGCTAATGATTTTAAATGTCTCATAATATATATTTATTATCATTAAAACATAAAGGAGATATATGTACAATATTTGCACCAACAATGAGGTATCTTTTTTTTTTGGATACTCTGGAGGAGCTAAATACTCTTAGTCAAACATCCCTTACGAAAGATTGGAACACTTACTTTACGTTGAAACGGTCCCCTGGAGAAGCTAGGATAATGTAAGTTATGCCAGGTTCGGAGGCAATGGCGAAGAAGATTAGTTTTTTCAGGAGCTTGGCAAGCAGACGCTGACAACCATCATACTATGTAGTATGAAAGGAATAGCGCTAGACCCACAACAGTCGCTGAGCACGTTACGACAACTCGAGCCCCAAAACCAAGGCTCGTTCCCAACAACGATTCTCTCGCTGCACCATGACGACAATCTCGTCTCCACAATCCACGTGTCACGAAGCATGGGTCAGGTATTATAAATTGAGTCGTCCACCTCGATAGACGACACGTAATTACACACACTCTGCTACTTACTACTTTCTCTCTATACTTTATCGGGTTAATACACAAAAAAGTTACTAAACTTTATAAAAAAGTTCGCCTAAGTTACTCAAGTTTCAAATTGTTCAATTAAGTTACTATACTTTGCGTAACCGTTTATATACGTTACTGGTCTTATACTAACTCACGATACCCGGTATTAGTGTGACGTGGCATTAAAATATCATTTTTTTTTTAATTTTTGGTGGGGGTTAATACACAAAAAAGTTACTAAACTTTACAAAAAAGTTCGCCTAAGTTACTCAAGTTTCAAATTGTTCAATTAAGTTACTATACTTTTAATTCTATTTTTAAAAATAATTATCGATTTATTTTTTAAATATTTAATTATTTTTTTTTGGAATTTTTTATAAAAAAAAATTCTAAAAATATTAAAAAAAAATTTTGAATAAAATTTTTTTTCGAATAAAAACTTTTAGAAAAATATTTGAATAAAAATATTAAAATATTTTTTAAAAACATTTTTTTCGAAAACTTTTTTTTTCTACAGTTTTTTTGCAAAAATATTTTTTTTTGAACTTTTTTTTTATGATGATAGATTGTGCATGAAATGATTATATATACTCAAGGACCAAACATGTAATTTTCTAACGAAGTGGGTTAACGGAAGTTAGTAAAAAACCCAAATCCGCCAAAAAAAAAAGTTGGATGCCTTTTTATGCAAGAAAAAAAGTTGAGTACCTTAATTGGAAATAGACCCTAAGTTGGGTACCTTTTTGTGCCATTTGCCCAAATAAGAACCCTAATTTAATTTTTCCCAACATTTTTCCCGACATAGCCGGTCACCAATCCAAGGAGTGACTTGAATGACACTTTTTTAAAACATCAGTAACATAATAAATAAATACGCAAAGTATAATAACTTAACTGAACAATTTGAAACTTGAGTAACTTAGGCGAACTTTTTTGTAAAGTTTAGTAACTTTTTTGTGTATTAACCCTACTTTATCTCACTAAAGCTCATACCAAACAAGTATTTATTCTTACACCGGAGCTTTGTCTCGAATTCAAAACCCAAAACAAGCTAACGATACTTTGTCTTATTTCAGCTAAAACACGCGAAAGAAGCCTAAAATTCCGTAAACGCTTTGTCAACACAACACAAGTAGCCTCATTTGAGATGCAAATCGCGTGAATCCCAAACCCAATTCAAGTTATCAAGAACCAATCTAAGCCACTTTTTGCAGATATACACACAACCCGAAAACGTGACCTCCACGTGTGTATATGAATAAAAAGTAGGTTAAACCATATTAGGTAAAAATATTGACAACTCATCCTAATCATTTCCTTTTTTTACCCTTTCTTTCTATCTTTCATCAATCATCTACTTTTCTTCTTATTTATAAAATCAACAAAAACCCACTTTCCAAACACACAACACAATTTGAGGGCTTTAAAATCTGCCCTCAAATAAAACGTTTTCTTGGATCTTTATTCAATAAAAATCCAATTTTGATTTGAGTATGGGTTGTGCTGGATCATCGCGTGCAAAAGGGGATGGTAAAGATTTCATCTTTTTGTGTTTTTTAATGTTGTTTTGATGTCCTGTATGTTTTTTTTTATGGTTTTGTGATATGGGTATTGTTGGATTTTAATTAATTGACTGATTAATTAGCCTTTAGGAGATTGGGTTTAAGTAAGGGGGTGTTTGGATTTGCTTATTTATCTGGCTTATGGGCTTATTTGAACATGGAAAAAGCTCATAAGCCCACTTTTTAGAGCTTATTGGCCTTAGCCAATAAGCTGAAGATGATAACGTCATAAGCTCCAAAGAGTGAGCTTATCGGCTTTTCCATATTCAAATAAGCCAGATAAATAAGCTAACCCAAACACCCCCTAAATTTTCTTTTTTTGTGTTTTTACCTGGTTTGAGTGTCGGTGAGTTCAAACCCCGTGGATTAGTCGGCCAAAAGGTGAATGATGATATGTGATATAGTGATTTTGTAGTTGAAGTTTTGTGCTATATGTTGTTTTAGATATTTGGATGCAGACTTTATGTATGTATGTTTTAAGAAAATTGGTGTATTTGCCGTTTAAGTTCTAGTATCGTGATTGAATTATTGTGGAGAAGTTGAAGTTTCATTGGAAGAGATGATTATGGAGCTCGTAAAAGGAAGTGGTATAAACTGTTTGCAAATTTAGGCTTTAGGGCTTAAAATGTTGTTTTAGTAGTATTAGGTAATCGATTGGAAAGTGATGGTAGTCGATATACTGTAAGTGATTGTAGATTTGTAGCTGTATATCATATTGAGATAGTGATAAAAGTGTGCCGGAGAAAGATTGTTGTTTGATTTTATCAACAAAAAAGTGTTTCTTTATTGATTATGGATGGATGTATTCAACAATGGAAAAGAGTTTGTAGGCATTTAGTCACTCGATGGTATTTAGTAAAACGCCAAAGGCTTAAATTTGATAAAATTCAAGTATTGGAGTACAAAAGTGTCCAAGAGTTCAATTAGCTGAGTTACAAAACCTTTTCGGAATGAAACGTCAGCATAACATCCCCGCAAAAGGGAGTAAATGTTGGTAAAAGAGGGGGGTGGGGGTGCCGCCCTTGCCGCTGAGGTGGCAGCTTTTCCGCCCTTCCCTTCACACCATGCTGTCCACCCGTAGGTGGCATCTTTTTCGCTCTTCCCTTTCAATGTAAGTACAGACCTATTTTGATTGCATTAGAGTGTCTAGAAATACATACAAATATCAAACTGAGTCCAATTGCTTAGATTTTTAGCCCCTAGAATGTTACCATTCAGTCCTACATATACATATGATGCGAAAGTGTTGGTTGTTGTTATGCCATAGCCTATATTGAGTTAGAGTTCTCTGCCAAGGAAACTTGTTTTCTTTGTTTCTTTTATCAAGTTGACTCATAATGGCAATTAATTGCTATTTAGAAAGTTAATGAAATCATATATGCTCCGTGGAAAGTTAAACCACCAGTTCTACAGTAACAATTGCCTGTCTGTGTAGTTATCCCTAGTGGGATTTCGGCTTGTTCTTATGCTTATAAGAGAAGCAGATAAGCAACCTAAAAACAAACAGTCAGTGGATTCGTTTATGCTGTAAATGAACGCAGTATGAGCCAAAAAAGGATAATTGGTTAAAAAAAAAATATCCATTTTATACAGGATTTTAGGTTAGATACGATGTTAAAACGTAATATAAGTTTCATCTTCTTGAATAAGCACTTTTAAAGTCGCTGGTCCTAACCTGCTTATTGATAACTTTTTATTTTACCCTAATATAACTAAATAAGCAGATGCAGTTTGTTTTACACAAACCGTCCAAACTGCTTATCTGCTTAACACTAAGCTGATTAGCAGAAAAAGAAAAGCAATCCCAAACATCTCTTAGACTTGTTACTGCTTATATTCTGTGAAATACACACTTTATACAAGCTTATTGTGATGTTTTATTTGTATGTTGCAGCTTCTTTGAATTTAGGGCATCTTTATTGCCTACTAATTGCTTTAATATGAAAGTGGTGTTTCAACCCTTTTTTTTTTTTTTTTTTTTTTTTTTTTTTTTTTTTTTTTTTTAGTTATAAGCTGCTGGTGTTCCACTGACATGGTACTGCATTAAATCTTTCCATTCTGCTCAACTTGGTTTCCTTTTTGTCACAGACCCAATCAAAAAAATCACTAAACCAAAACCATGGAAGCATTCTGAACCAATTACTGGGGAGCAGCTTAAGCGGATGCGTGATGAGTTCTGGGATACCGCTCCTCATTATGGTGGCCGGAAAGGTGATTTTCTCGTAAAGTCGCTGTTCTTTTGCCTTTTATCCATTCTCTAATGCAGCAAGCTATTTAAAAAAAAATTCAATGTAAAACCCGCTTCTCAAAAACATCTCAAATGCTAGGGTTGAGCATCGGGTCAAAATCAACTCGAACCGACCAAAGCCAACTTGAATCAAAAACCGATTTTGTGGAAGGACATGAACCGAGAACCGAACAGTTACTCGGTTGGTTTTGTTTTTGTGCCGGTCAATTTGGTTTAGACGGTTTAGGTGTGGGTTTTTCGGTTTTGGCCCGAGTTGAACCGAAACCTAAAACCATAATATATAAAACCGAAAACCGAACTGAATAGGGTCGGTTCAGTTTGTTTTTTGGTCGGTATTGCTCAGTCCTATCAAATTCAAAAAAGTCTTTGTAAAGGTTTCTCAGTACTGTTAATATTTGATATTTTATTTCAAAGCTTTGTCCTCCAATGCTAAAAGGCTTTTGAATGACCGTTCTGCTAAAGAAAGGTCGTGCATCAAGCTTGCATCGGAAGTGTCCAAAAGCCCTATGACTGTTTTCAAAGGATAATGAATAACAAAGTTGAAGTTAACATATAAGTATTAGATTATATAATAAATGATGATAAATTCAACTGGTAATTTGGCGTGATTATCAGAAATCTGGGATGCACTTCAGGCTGCTGCAGAGGCTGACTTAACCCTTGCACAAGTCATAGTAGATAGTGCGGGTGTCATAGTTCAAAAAGCTGACTTGACAGTCTGTTATGATGAGAGAGGTATATCTTAGTTAAACACTTAAAGTTTCTTGGTATTTATTATTTGGGTGGGCTTAAATCCTGGCTCATGTTTAATGTCTGTGGTTAGCGCGCTTGACCTTCTCCATGTTGGATAAGGGTCAGACTGGTGGAGGTCCCTAAGGGTGGGTTACCCTTTATTGGGCAGGTTGCGTAGGGGTCAAAACAGGGTCGTGTTAAAATGGGTCATTTTTGGTACTGAATGGGTGGCTTTAAGTCTTTGACCGACACACACTTTTTTGTGCTTTATGTAGCTTTGAAAAAAAATTGAGGAGGTTGTATGTATTAAAAATAGATTTTCGAAGGACATCTATCATGTTAGACCCATTTGACCCGTTCCCTTTTTAGATGAACATTTTCATATGGCTCTTTCAATCTTTTTATGATTAAACATAAACCCAAATGAACTCACTTATGAATAAATGTTTAATGTTGGTCAAATCTGTGACATGCTTCTGTTCTCTTAGCATTTACCTTATTTGGGACATTTTAGGTGCAAAATACGAGTTACCTAAGTATGTTTTAAGCGCGCCAACAAATTTGATTCGTGACAGTTGAGAATGGAGACTTGCAACGCTGTTTTCTAGCATAATGACGGTAAATTATGTATATGTTTTAGTCTTGTTTTATAGTTTTTGTGTCCAGAAAATAAACCTTGCTTTGATCTTTTTTTGAATTCTATATCCATTTTCAAGCTGTTGCTAGAATTGTCATTATGATGAACACCCTTTAGTTCCTTTTGGTATCTTTTATATATATGCTTGAGCATTATGTGCCATTTCTGCCAAAAAAATCGATTGTTTTGGTAGAATTGATAAGGACTTGGATCAGTTATTCCATTATTCATTAATTTGACAGAAAATGACAGTGGTTAACTAAGTTGCAACAAAATTGAGTTAAAAAAGATATCTTAATGGGAAAGTGCTTGTCTGTATTACATGAATATCAATGGCCTGATCAGTCGATAGATTTCGAGATCAAGTCCTAACTCTTATATCGACGTGTATTCAAGGTGTAGAGAGTGTGTGTGTGCATTTGAGCATTTCCATTAAAACAATATTTTTGTGTATGACGAGATACTGATGAAAGAGGAAGTGAGATGATTATCGTGCAACTATGGAATCTTACGATGCCTCTCTGTGCTAGAATTAATAAGGGCAATGTATAGTTTCCAGTGGGTGTAAGATAGGACTCTGTTTTTGATAAAAATGCAGTTGCTTTAAAGGGAATTTAAACATTCAAATATGGAATACAGGACTTTGAATGAAGGTAATGAATTGTACAAACATGGAATAGATGATTTTGAATGAGGTCAGTTTAAATCTTCGAATATTGTTAATTAGCATTGAGAGTTTTTTTGTGATGTTAAAAGGTAAGTGAACAAGTTTATACAGTAAGAAACAAAACAAATGAATCACAGATAATGAAAACAAGGTAAAAAGTTGAATACTAAAACAATCTACACATAGGCCTATGCTAGCAAAAGGTGTAACAATGATGCTATTAAGTGTCATGTGATGATGTTTAGGCAAGTGTGTGGTACTCATAAACTTGTGTGCGTAATGGCAATAAGTGAAAGAGCTAAGAGCCTAAAGCCAACACGGCATAATGTATTGTTAGGCAATGTAGCCTTAGACTGCATAAGTCTGTTAGAAAAGGTGTAACAATTACGCTTATGATGTCATTGTCATGTACATTAATATTGCACCCTAAATGTTACGTTAGCCTTAGGTTCTGTCACTTCTAGTTATTACGCACATATGAGTTTAGCAGTACTACAAACTAGCCTAAGAGATCAATAATGACTTCTTTATCACCTAGTTGATTGAGACGGTATCCATAAATGTGTTGATATGAATAATGAGGTGAGTACCGTGTTTCTTTTTTCAAACTGAGTTATCTGATCATAATTGTGAATGTGATAAATGTAAGTCTTCACTTTATGTTAAAATATGTTATCTACAGTATTATGTCTGCTGTCATATAGCAAGTATATGTGCATCTAGTACTTCATGCAGTAGGATATTGCAGAAGTGTAATCTGGTATGCACCTTTGTTAGTCATGTCTCTATTAGCATGAAGAATCAGCTTACCAATTTATGCAACAAGCTGAGTTATCGTTGAAAACTTATTATTTTGCGTAGAATGAACAATTTAAGCATGTGTTACATTTGTACTCGGAAACTGTCTCATTAGGCCTTTTGCCCTTTTGGATTATGTGAATGTGTTGATCTGTCTCGTATAAGATAACTTGCAAGAGAGACCCTTTGTACCATGACAGTGAAGTTGATCGCCTGTAACTATAAGTAGTTTTGTTGATTCTACTTTTTACTAAAGATTGAGAATTGTTTTGTGGTAATCCTTTTTCTATCTTGACTAATTTTAGTTGTTCACCTGACCCTTTTGAAAGGAAAGTGATCTGCATACACCTAGTTTTGATTTGCACACATTAAAGTAGAAGCAGCGTAAACCTAGTTTTGATTTGCACATATTAAAGTACAAGCAGCATAAACGATACATAGCATATGTATTTACAATATTAGATGATGTATCAAATTCAGAAGTAAATGTGTGCGAATTGTCTCTTATTTCGAAATATCGAACCAGGCTTTTCGTAGAAACAAATGATTGGTCAAACTTTTATCTGATTGGTTCTAACAGAGTAATACGTATGGACCGTTTATTCTTAGGTAGACA
The DNA here is from genome assembly GCA_014162995.1 of Artemisia annua. Classification (NCBI taxonomy): domain Eukaryota; kingdom Viridiplantae; phylum Streptophyta; class Magnoliopsida; order Asterales; family Asteraceae; genus Artemisia; species Artemisia annua. Next base: position 111,932 of record LBNU01012233.1, read on the forward strand.
TTGTTTATGTAAAACAGATGTCAAGGGAATTACGTTCTCTTTGCTTAAGAAATTCAAAGATTTTTCATTAAGTTAATGGTCGAAGTAAACAAACTAGTAGAATTAGACGTTTATGGAACCAAAAAATGAATGCCATGTTTTGAATATTGTAAGTTAAGAATGACGAGGATATAAATACTCGCATGTTTTGTTAAAGTAAGATATAAACGCGCTTTGTGGGAGGTAACACGGGTTTTTCAGCGATATGAAAAAACAAATAACTATTCAACAATGAAGCAAATTGCCTATCGTACACATCTCGCATATGTAACCACATATTATCTCAAGAGAATTTAACAAAAATGTTGAAGTTGCAAAGTATATAACTTCAACATAAAGTCAATTAATGTTAATACTTATACGGAAATATAATGTGAAATGGAAAATTTCTGTAAGTTTGGCTTTGAGCTACCTGGAATCGAACCTGTAGATCAAAGTTTGTTGTCTACTTCTAACTTCTCAACTATTGTATATTTGAACAATAATGAGTTCTAAGATTTATTTATCTTTGAAAAAAGTTAAAATAAAGATGGACATGAGTGGTAAGATTTGAAATAAGGGTGGTTATTTGTAATAAACAAACTTATGTATAAATACAAAATAGTGGGTACCCAGCTACCCCATGGCTTTGGGGAAAATGACTCGGAGGTGTGATAAATGTTAGGGAGAATCTAATGAAATTATTAAAAGAGAGGTAGCCGTTGCAGTCTTGTACATTTGTGGATATTGCATTTCAGAACCATGTGCAATCAAAACCAAATATTAAACTTAAACATGCCACAATATTCATCACCCTCTAGTCCTTATTTCCCCTACAACCAACTTGGTTGAACTTGCTCAAACTGATTAAGGTGTTTGTCAGTGTTAGGTCGTAACTTTAGGGTTGAAGAACTATGTGTAGAGGACCTAGATCGAGGTTTGTGTATGAGTGTATCCTAGGTTTACAAGCTGGACCACTAATGATCGTATCCTAGGTTTACAAGATCGCGACATGTCCTTCCCTTGAGTCCTACAAGCTGGACCACTAATGATCGATAAGTTATAACCGATAACACAGTTGTAGAAAGTAATTTTGTAATGTTCTTTTTCCCTTCACGAGTAGTTGAAACTGAAATGTCATGACATACATCTATCAAATAGTATGGAGGAATGGTTGGTTTTTCGTATCTAAGAATGAGACCAATGTTTCTGTTAAAAAACATAAATTTTTTGACAGTTACGCGTACTTAAAAACGGTTAAATCGAAAAAACGCAAAAAAAGACATGTGCAAAATTAGAAGGGGGTTGAATAGTTTTGGTCTTTAAAATTTAGATTTGAAACTTATTATGAACAACTAATAATAATATGAATGAATAATTGCAAGACAATAAATAAAAAAAGATCAAACCAAACCGCGGCTTTATAGTGTCATAAAACTTCTCTTCGCCCTAATCAGCTCCTCGAGTTTCTTACTCAAGAGTTACTTCACTAAATCAACAAGCTTTCTTCTTGATGGAGAAAACCATACAACTCTTTTACCGATATTAAGCTAGATATCGAGTCACTCTTGGCTCTTATTTCAAAATAAAGGACTCTACATGTAGTTTTGACACAACCTTAAGGGCTAACGGTGTAATTTACTCTAAGTTAAAATAAGAGAGTAGTCAAACTTATATTATCGTGTATCCTTATATTTCTGAAAACAAGGAAGATACGTTTATATTTAATGATTTTGTCAAAGGGATGCTCTATTAGGTAAACGAGGGCTATGTTATCTACAGAAATGTATAACTTTAAGAGCCAACTTGAGTCAAGTAATAGGAGAGGATCCTTACCCAAATAACATCTTCTTGCGTGATATTTGTTTTTAAAGTTTGTGCTTGAAAATCTTATTAATTATGTGATGACAAGTAGAGAAAGGAAGTGAAGAAATAATGAGTGGATTACAAGTGACATAAATCTTATGATTAAGAAGATGAATTAAAAATAAAAATTTGGATGGCGTAGCATCACTTTGATTTACAATATTTATACGCCTATCAATAAATACAAAATAGTTAAGGTAGTCTTGGCCTTGGGGAAAAAAATGTTTGGAGGTGTCTTAAATGTTGAGGAATATGAAATGTTGCATGTCAGAACCATGTGTTATGATAATCCAATATAAAACTAACTCCGATGATGTAAGAATATAAATTTCATCCCTTTCCGTTTAAAACCAAGAGTAATAAACATTTGTAACTATATAAAAAGTATTGTATTCTAACTTTTATAGATTTAGGTTTCGTACTTCGCCGTTTGGTACCTAACGAGTGGGAGAATCCGCGCGTTGCTGCGGGAATGTCGTGCTAGATCTAAATTTGAAACGAAACAATTACCCAAAAACTGCTTTCGTATAGTAAGTTGTTCATTAAGGAATAAATATGCAAAAGATTGATAACCCTAAGTACTATTTTCTTAAATTATTTGTGAAAGTGGTATGAGTTCTTTTACGGAGAAAGCCCCTAAAATTATCGTGATGTTGCAAAGTTAGTCCTTAGGGACTAACTTTGAAACTTACAGATAACCTAAGGGAACATTCTCATAACTTGATAACGCTCAGGACATTTTTTGTACTCCCTCCGTCCCAAAATTATTGTCCACTTTGAATTTTCAAAGTCAAGTTATTTCAACTTTGACCGTAAATATATATTTTTTATTATATAATACTTAATGACAAATTATACCATTGAAAAGTACACTTAAAACCCAATCCATTTATATATTTTGCATCAAATAATATATAACACCCACAAAAATATTTAAGGTCAAAGTTAAAGAAGAAAGACTAAAAAAGTCAATCATGGACAATAAATTTGTGACAGAGGGAGTAATTTCTTGCTAAAACATTTGTACAGTTTCAGTCCCTGAGGTTATTGGCCACTTGCAAAGTTAAGTATCGATCGTTAAGTAACGACCGTTAAGGACTAACTTCGTAACTGATCCATAACCTCAGGGACCAATTTTTTTTTGACAACTGTAGCAAGCACTGTAGCTACAGTTGTCGCTAAAGTGCGTAAACTGTTTTTGGCTTAGCCTTTTAGTATATAGATATAATAGCAACGCATTATATAGTAGATTTGATTTGTACACGAGCGTAGAAATCACAAGTCACAAGTCACAACGTACATTTATCATAATATCTTAAATAGGTTATAGATCATAGAAATCAATTTGTGAAGTGCGTCAACGTACGAATGAATAGAACATATGACCTCGGCGATGTTGCACTTGTGAGGTTTAAAACTTTCCACAAATTGTATTTGAAATGCCAAACAATGACAAAGAAGTCCTAAGTTTTGATGGTGAAACAAAAATCCTGCTCTAAAAAAAATAGTTAAATTTTTCACGTTGAATTCTACAAGATTTACCAAAACATGTACTTTTATTCTTATATTTACACACCAAAAAATGTGATTAGTTAAAGCACAATTATAAGCGTGTAAAAACCATTATTTTGTCACGGTTATAGCCGTGTGATAAAGTTACACAATTATAGATTTGTAGTAATAACTGTTGACTGTTGGTCAATTCAGTGTCCAATGACCTCTAATTAGATTTAAACATAAATTACATTATGTAATGAAGACTCGCTGATAATGAAGTCAGCGAGCAACCTTAACGAAGTTCAAGGAGTCGAAGATAACTTAAAGACATACTCGCTAGCTGATATGAAGTCAACTAGTATGTATACAGATTGAAATTGAAGAACAAAGGTTCATCCTTGTTGACAATACCCTGATGAACCTATCAACTTACTGATTCTTCCAATAAAGCATAGCTCGAAATATCTTTTAAGATATTTAGGCGGGATTAAGGTAGCAAAAGAGCGGGATAAAATGCATCTTGGATAAAGTCAAATCAAGTACAAGTTGGTGAAATGACAGTGACAATTGGCAGAACTATTCGCTAAAGCATGATTGTTATGTTTTCAAAAATAAAATCATTTAATGAAAGTTGTATTTCTCCATTAAATGTTTGACGCGTCTCAATAAGACAATAACCCCCGAGTTGACATCCTCATACTCCCCTATATAAAAAGAATGTTGGTCGAAATAAATACCATCACTTTCATATTTATTGTAAACATTAAGAAGTGCATTTACTCTCTTTAAACTCGTTTTGGTCCTGATCTTATCAGCAACCTCAAAGAGAGTTTACTTGCAAACTTAAACTTTGTTTAAATTTGTTTGGTCAGAGAGCTAAATAATTGTTATTCGATTAAATGTTAAATCCGTATAACACTTTATTATACTTTAAATTATTTTAATAAGAGTTATACGATTGAAAATTTGTATTGTGTAAAGCCGAAGATTTGAGAAGTGCAACAACACTTGCATGTCCAAAAGTAAAAAAGTCACACTTGCAGCCGTGTAGAAAATTTGTATAATACGTCACACTTGCGGGCGTGTAGAAAAAAAATTGTTTATAAAAAAAGACGTGGAACACAAATATAGGTAGACCGGTTAGTGATTAATTTTTCTAAACAATATTCCATAGTCACCAATTGATTAAAATAATAATAATAATAATAATAATAATAATAATAATAATAATAATAATAATAATAATAATAATAATAATAATAATAATAATANAAAAAAAAAAAAAAAAAAAAAAAAAAAAAAAAAAAAAAAAAAAAAAAAAAAAAAAAAAAAAAAAAAAAAAAAAAAAAAAAAAAAAAAAAAAAACAACTCACGCACTCTAACTAGTCTCACTCATTATCACTATGCCTGTCATCATTTTCTTTGCTCCGATCACTATTCAGATCGTCATCGTTCATCCGCCGGTTCAGTAATCCGGTTGTCGCCGACGTTCTCTCGTTTTGAATAACGCTGCTCCGATTGACACTTGTGGCAACACTTGTACGTGTGGTCTTTTATATGATGTCTACACGCTTATATGTGTATACTTTAGAATTTTTTTGTCCACACTTTTTCTTGTGAACTTTTGGCCATTTTGTATATATTTGCAAATGTTGAGATCTGTATAAATTTTTTCACGCAACATTTTTTCACGCACTAAAAATGCGTGTGCTTTTATATTTTATACATTTATAAGCGTGTGTCTATGAACTAAAGAATTTGGATAAATGGATACTTTTTTGTATTGCTATAAAGAAGATTATACACAGGAACTTTGAGTGCTTTAACATTAAGAATTGTTACTTTTTTAATCGAGATAGTAACTCAGATACTAGTTGTTAACCAAAACCAATTAAAGCATGCCAAATACTAGTTGTTAACCAAAACCATGTTTTAAAAGGGACTTTTGACAGAGAGTTTGATTCTACTTTGAAGGTGACAGCCGTAACTTTTTGTTTGTCTTGAAAATCCAGAAAATTTACTTTCTACTCATGGACGATCTATAATACTCGTATTAGGTACTTGAATAGAAAAGTTTAGGTTGTACATATGGGAGGTATGATTCAAATTCATTGGAAAAGCTTGACAATGTCTAGTTCCAAAGGAACAATAACTTAGGTTATTGTACAGAACTGAAAACTCATTTGACAATATTGACCTTTAAATCTCACACTCACATCGAGAGCAAAGCCTTTTGCTTTTTGTGTAGTTCACTTGCGGCTGCGCATGAAAGTTGACAAGAAAAACATAGTGAACACATACCATGCATCATTATAAACTCTAGTAAAACCCATAGTTTAATTCGTTCGATAAAGTTACGAATCTCTAAATATTTTATATTGTTTAAAGGAATTGTTTGTTTATCAACAAAAATAGAAACATGCATGCATTAATATGATAAAAAAAAAAATCAAATTGGGTAGAAAAAATAAAGGATTGATATTTTCACAAGTTAGAATGAATCAAGTTAGATTGAATATAACCGGTTATGTTCCCTCACATACAAAATTTTGAAGTCTACTACGAAATCTGATCTTTCTTTTATTTGTAATGAAACATGACCAGTCATATTTATCTAAACTTGAGAGAAGAAACTACCACATATTACTTTAGTGGTAACTAGTCGTCATCACAATTCACAAGCTCCTCACAAGAAGTCTAGGGAAGGGTTCGGATCAGGGACATGAATACTGATGACGTATAGTCTACACCGGGTCACGGACCCGATTAGTAAACAATACTACTATTTAAGCCCGCTACGCGTGGCCCAGATTCATGACAGTTGGACTACCAACTGGATGGCTTTGGCCCATAAGGCCCAAGCCCAAAACATATTTATGGAACGGATAAAGGGATATCTTCTAAACAAGGAAGATATTCACTAGCAATATCCGATATCGGCGGATACGCCATAGAGTAAGGAACAAGTAACCTTATCGGTTACATGCCTATAAATAGAGGGAACCCTAACCCTCGCAAAGGTACGATTCACAAAGCGATCCTAACTCTTCTCACAAACCTAAAAACTACGATTACTTACTCTCACGCCGGAGGATAATCGGGGGAGACAATCCCTCGATAAGCCTAACGATGTTTGTTACTTTCTTAGTGCGCAGGTCTCAAGCAATATCAAGCAATTGATACGAAGGAAGGAACCCAAACAAGAAACGCCCAACTTTTGTATCAACACATACGTCATTTATATTGTGTACATCTAAATAAAAAACTTGCTTTTTTTATAACAAAAACAGGAAAAACTTGCGTACATCTAGATAATGGCTAGCAATTGAGTGTTTGAGGTCGACGGGAAAGTAACATTTGTTGCTACTCTGAAAGTTCATTTATAATGATAAGTTATTGATTCTCACCAATAGGAATACAATTACTTAAATGTATCTAGAGCAAACAAGAAGTAGAGTGGATCTTAAGCGAAGATTTGTAAAGCATCTCACTGTGTCATGATGATTGAATAAGATGATTAGTTTTGTGATGAAGGAACAAGGAAGGGTATAATCAATGGCGGAGGTTGAGCATATCGATGGGGGCCGAAACATTCTAGCGTAAAATACTTTTTCTTCTATGAAGTTTTATTCAAAAGAATTTCTTAAATGTTACTATTAATCGAAAGTCAAAGAAATGCTATATATGATTGATTCAAGTTTAAACAAAACAAAAATCATAAAACAAGTAACATATACAATAATAATGATGTGAATGAGGGTTCTTTCTCAAATATTGACATCTTACGAGCTTTTATGCTTTGTTATCATATTTTAAAGGGACCATAATGTAAAATATGTTAACAAATTACATAATTTTACTCAAAACTAGTAACCGTTCGTGAAAATTTCAGAGGGTCACCACCCCTGCCTGCCCCTATGATTCTCCGCCCCTAGGTATAATTGATAGTTTATAAAGAAATAATAATTATAATACATTTTAAAAGTTTATTTTTATATAATTTAATTATTTGGATATACATGATATTTTTTTGGTTTATGAAGGTTATATATGTAATTATGATTTTGAGTCGAATATATATGTAATTCAAGACTTTTGGAGGGATATATATATGCAATTCTATTTTTACTCTCTCATGTAAGAGGGGCAATTTAGTAATTTTCATAACATTTGGTGGTGAAAACATGTAAAAAAGAACATGAGTTTTGATGAAACACAGCACCCAAAAACGAATCTCCAATTAGTCGTATTGCATGCAAACCACTTAGAAAAATCTATTAATCACTTGTGTAGCCGAGTAGGCTTGTGAATTGAAATTATAAAGTTGAAACAATGATCTCTAGGAGAGTACATGAATTAGTTTGTACGTAGTCAATATAGATCGGTTAAGCCGTGTATATTAGGCTGGAGTTAATAGTCATCGAACTAATCACTTTCACGCCAGGTGTAGTTGTCACCACCAAACCAAACACATAAACATACGTCACTTTATACAAACATACCCCGCAAAATATCGCACAAACACACCTAAAAAAAAAGGCGTGCACCACAAACAAGTGCAAAAATTGAACCTAGCCGCGCGGTTGGAGGCGAGAGGTAGTGGGTTTGGCGCGTGGTGATAGTCGGTGATGGTGGTGCACCACCATCCATTACATCCGGCCCGACCTAGAGACGAAAAAGCTCCACTTTTAAGGATAATATGTACACCGATGCCTCTCTGGTTGCCCATTGCTTGCTTAGAAACATGTGAGGCTTTTGGGGTTCACATGTTGACTTTATCAAAGGGTCAACTCAAAACATTAATTTTGTGTGCTTCATTTGGGACTTTTGGATTTATTGTTTGGAGGGTATCTCTAATTACTGCCTCGAAGGCTCTAAGTATCAATGGTGATTTTGTTTAAGACATCTCAATTTATATAGTATCCCAATCCATTCATTTTCAGATACAAACACAGGTACACATCCATTTTGTTATAAAAGCGGGTTAACTACAACCTTTCATTGTTTTACACATCTCAATCCATTTAAGAGGGTTTTTACATTCATTTTATTATAAAAGCGCCCATTTGTAGTCACATTTANGGAGGCGTCGCAGGGACGATGATGACATATCCCGTCCTTGGCGTCGACAAACAGTCGACGCTTTTACAAAGCGCATAAGCAACTACTCTGACGATAGAAAGAGGCGTATGCCCCCCAATGTGAAAACATATGATGGGTCAGGTGATCCGGATGGTCATCTAAAAGTCTTCGAAGCAGCAGCGCACATCGAAAGATGGCCACAACCAGTGTGGTGTCATATGTTCAACTCCACATTGGTGGGAAACGCACGGAACTGGTTCAACAAACTCAAACCAAGAAGCATAAACGGGTTTGAAGAGTTACGGAAAGCATTCCGCCTAAACTTCACACAAAGAAGGAAGTGCGCAAAAGAACCAGTTGAATTGGCTAGAGTAAAGCAGCGCCAAGGCGAGTCAAAACCCGCCTATATGGAACGCTTCAAAGATGAGTGCATGAACATTAAATCATGTCCTGAAATACTAAAAATTTCAGGGTTCATGAATGGTATCCACAACCGGGACCTTATCAAGAAACTAAACGATAAGACTCCTCAAACCTTTGATGAACTCATGAAGCGCACGAGGTCCTTTGTCCAAGGTGAAGCCGCAGCTGCGGAT